>CM065639.1:62781383-62906383 GCA_033220585.1 Dipteronia sinensis
TAAACAAAGGAAAGGAAATGTTCAATGTTAACAAGCTGAAAACATATTACACGCTGACCAAATGAATCTGATATCTAAATGTTTACACGCTTAACAATGCGCATGTTTACAAGCTGTCATCTCTAAATTTTTACACGCTATCATCTCTACATTTTTACACGCTGTCATCTCTAAACTTTTACACGCTATCATCTCTACATTTTTACACACTCAACAATGTGAATGCTTTACACGCTTCCATCTCTACATGTTTACAAGCTCAAATCTCTACATGTTTACACGCTTAATGTGAATGCTTACAAGTTGTTACAATGCATGCTTACACGATCAAATTGGAGAATGATTACACGCTGCATAGCATATATAATAATGAATATATATATGAAATGGATTTTTTTTAAAGGTGGATGTATGAGTGGTTACAAGCCGGAATAGGAATCAACCATTCTACCGTGTAAACATTCTGGTAAATTTTTTATACGTGTGTTCATTCTGGAAATTTACAGTCACTTCAACCACTCCTAACTACTAGAAAAATGAAAACAAAATGCCACAACAAAAACGAACTAATGTTTTTGAAAGTAATTTAAACAAAAAAATAACATACCTTCTTTAGATTACAAACCCTTGACAGATATGATCTGGAGATTTACAAAAACCTTGCGAGTTTAAAGAAAATTCCGAGAGGGAAATACTTGTGTCTGAGATGTGACATAATTGTGTCTGAGACTCTGAGACAGATATAAATCTGAGAGGGAAATAAATCTGAGAGGAAAATAAAATATTAAAGTCGTCTGACAAGTAAATAAGTGTTGGGTTTTGGCTCGTATTCTCAAGTGAACCAAATGTGAACCAAACGAGACTCAATTGATGTTGGAACTTCCTAGAGACGTGGGATACGTTTGGAAGTTAGAATTGGTGTTTGAGGGAGCTTGAAGACCGAAGAAGAACTGAAGAAACAGATTTTGGAAGAAACCGCGGCGTGGACCGCGATGCGGACAAGCGCATGGATCGCGACACAGGGAGCTGTCAATTCCAGTATGTATAGCGCGGCGGAGGCAAAGTCACTAACCGCGGTATTCTGAGCGGTGGACTTCAGTGGCTTTTTCGAGGTGTAGGGAGCGGGGTGCACACCGCGACCTAGACCGCGGTAGTAGCTGATTTTGCCCAGATCATGAATGTTGCGCGAAAAAGGAAAGGTTTTCTTCTGGAAAATTCTTATGCTTATTGGAAAAGGAAAAAGAGTTTGTCTTCATGAAGAATAGCAAAGTCTTATGCTTGGAGGAAAAGATTTCTACTTACAAGAAGACTTGTCATAAATAGGAAATAATATTTATGTGGAACAAGTAATTCTTGTATGTTTAGGAGTAGGATTTCCTTTTATCTTAAACTCCCTATAGCTAGTATAAATAGACCTTGTAATTAGGTTATTTGGAGTGGAGTCAAAAGAAACACCATGTAACATCAGAGAGTGGTGAGATCCGGGTGAGAGACCCAAGGGAATATCCGGGGAGGGATCCAAGGGAATATCAGTGGATCAAGTTAGAGATCCATGGGTGATATTCAGGGGAGACCTAGGGGATATTGGAGGGTTCTTGGTGAGGATCTTGTGAGCGTGGTTTGGGGTTGAGGTGTGAGAGAGAATCCTTGAGTGTATGGTTGTAACAATTTATCATATAGTGGAACTTTCTCTGTCGTCCTGACAGGCCCGTGGTTTTTTTACCCGATTTGGGTTTTCCACGTATATCTTGTGTTATGATTGGTTTATTTTCTCTCATCTTATTTTTCTGCTATTAACGTTAATTGCTATGAGTTATGGGCGTATATTAGGCATGACGCTTCCGCGATCATCGGTTCAAATCCCTAACAATTGGTATCAGAGCTTCATGGTTTGGCGATGGCGTTTTTTTTTCAAGTCTTTACAGGAGATCGTATGGAGAACTTGGTGGTATTGGGATGATGATGATGGTTACATAATTTTGGTTTAGCAATGGAGATACGTCTTGAACGCGGTTTCGAACTCTGTAGAGTTTGATGAAAAAGAGAATATAGATGGAGGAGAATTTTGGCTTGTGGTGGCAGGTACAAGTCATGGAGGTCCAATCTGGGTTACACAAGGCGATTAAAAAAAACTCCTGAATGCGATAATAAAAAAAAAAGGAAAGAGGAGGAACGCTCGAAGTCTCTGGTGTGGTGTGGGGCTTATCCGGCAAAGCACTCCCAGTTCTAGTAGCAAGTCTTTCACCAGGTATGTGATGTAAGGACAAAAGGTCTTTCACAGGGTTGAGTGATATAAGGACATGTTTATCCTTTTGGCAGTTTTCCCCACTGGCCATGGAAGAGGATATGTTGCTGCTAGTGGTCCATAATTGTGCACAAGGCATTGGTCAGAAGGTGATGCAAGATGTATGGTGGACAAGGATGTCGATGGCTGACGAACTCCCTGGTAATCTAACGTGAGGAGTTGCTCCACAATTTCAGCAGGTTATTTTTTGACATGGTGCCGGAACAACGAACACAAAAAAATAGAAAGAAAAAAAATCTTAGGATGATTCGTTCCTAAGTGGTTATACCTTGTGGTGGGGTATGGTGATTCTCGGTATGGAGAATTGTGGTTGTGGACAAAGGTCTTGAGAATTCAAGCCAAAAGGGAGAACTGTTAAGTTTTGGCTCGTATTCTCAAGTGAACCTAATGTGAACCAAACGAGACTCAATTGATGTTGGAACTGCCTAGAGACGTGGGATATGTTTGGAAGTTAGAGTTGGTGTTTGAGGGAGCTTAAAGACCGAAGAAGAACTGAAGAAACGGATTCTGGAAGAAACCGTGGCGTGGACCGCGATGCGGACAAACGCATGGATCGCGGCACAGGGAGCGGTCAATTCCAGTATGTATAGCGCGGTGTAGACCGCGGCGGAGGCAAAGGCACCAACCGCGGTATTCTTAGCGGTGGATTTCAGTGGCTTTTCCGCGGTGTAGGGAGCGGGGTGCACACTACGACTTAGACCGCGGTAATAGCTGATTTTGCCCAGATCATGAATGTTGCACGAAAAAGGAAAGGTTTTCTTCTGGAAAGTTCTTATGCTTATTGGAAAAGGAAAAAGAGTTTGTCTTCATGAAGAATAGGAAAGTCTTATGCTTGAAGGAAAAGATTTCTACTTACAAGACGACTTGTCATAAATAGGAAATAGTATTTATGTGGAACGAGTAATTCTTGTATGTTTAGGAGTAGGATTTCCTTTTATCTTAAACTCTCTATAGCTAGTATAAATAGACCTTGTAATTAGGTTATTTGGAGTGGAGTCAAAAGAAACACCATGTAACATCAGAGAGTGGTGAGATCCGGGTGAGAGACCCAAGGGAATATCCGGGGAGGGATCCAAGGGAATATCAGTGGATCAAGTTAGAGATTCGTGGGTGATATTCAGGGGAGACCTAGGGGATATTGGAGAGTTTTTGGTGAGGATCTTGTGAGCATGGTTTGGGGTTGAGGTGTGAGAGAGAATCCTTGAGTGTATGGTTGTAACAATTTATCATATAGTGGAACTTTCTCTGTCGTCCTGACGGCCCGTGGTTTTTTTACCCGATTTGGGTTTTCCACGTATATCTTGTGTTGTGATTGGTTTATTTTCTCTCATCTTATTTTTCTGCTATTAACATTAATTGCTATGAGTTATGGGCGTATATTAGGCATGACGCTTCCGCGATCATCGGTTCAAATCCCTAACAATAAAGGCATACTTAGTAAAAAATTATTTCTCTTAGATAAAAAAAGAAAACTTATTGGGATATGACATTTTCGAAAACGCTATTAATTTCCGGGTCAAATGGGAGAATTTTGCCTTTATTGAACATACAAACTACAATATAATACACCATCTCATTGAAACTTTTCGACACATGAACTTAATTTGTGTAAATTAAGAAGAACATGACCTCCGACCACAAATGTGGCACGTTACCAAAAAGATTGTATAACAAAAATCAAGTTGTTTCATGACAGAAGCAAGTAAATTAATAGGATAATGTAAATTTAAGTCAAAAGTGTCCTTCTACTAGGCACAATTTTTTTTTCCATTTTTTGCATTTTTTATTTTCGTGGTAGAACAATCTGTTTTGAAAAAAAAAAAAACCTTATTTGGTACTGTTTAAATAATCACCGATCAGTAGAGAGTATCAGTTGATTCATTATTTTTTTATAAAAAAAAAAAATCTGATAACAAATAGGTCAAAGGAAGGTTGAGACCTATCAACTTATCAAAATCAAACACCATATTCCGATTTATGGGCAATGGTGAGACTATAGATAAAACTATCCCATTTATTGTCCACTTCTATTAACAGTTTTCCAAGTGTTCATATAAATCAAGGTTTTTTTTCACAACCATAGAGTCCTTATTGGTGCAGGAAATCCGGTATTTTGATGCGACTTTGTAAGTTATAAATGTGATATCGTTACTTTTGAGAATGTGTGCAAAGCAACTATGTAACTTTACCCAACCCTTTATTTAACATTACATAGTGGATCATGTATTATTTTCTGCTTCAAATTAAATTCCCTCACCTGATAATTTCAAAACAACCAAAAATAGAGTGACATTTTACCTAACAATTTGTTCCTTAATTAACTTCTCCGGTAATTAAGTTCACTCTCCAAAGAAATATGTATTAACTCAAAAACAACGGTTGGCATTTATTGATAGCAACTTCAAAAAGCATCCTCTATTTTCTTTTTCTTTTTGAGGGGATTCAAAAAGTATCCTCTATTACTCTAATAATACATAAAATTATAAGATATAAAAATCCTATGAAATACTATGAATAGTTGAATGTATAAAAGCATATAACAACAACAATTTTTATATTGTCAGTTCAAACCGAAGATATATCAGTTATTTATATATGGACCATTGGATTTAAATGGTTTGACTTTGCTGCATGCACTTGTCAAAACATCTTTAAAATCCAATGGTCCACATATAAAAAACTGATATATCTTATAACAGTTCGAACTGACAATAGAAAGACCAATAACAACAAGAAGTAATCACTCAAAATATTTCATTTTGTTTTTATTTCTTTTTAACTTGTGTTTCATATCTCTCTAATATCAACTAATAAAATTACTATAACCAAAAGAATCAAATTATCACTGCCGGAAGCAAAGTGAGGAGCTTACCCATAATATCAATACCCTGAGTTTCATAGAAAATAACAAGCTGCAGAAATGTTATAAATGTAGAAACATGGAGTATCAATTATTCTAAAATACACTAATAAATCATTTGCTACTGAAAGCATTACAAACACCGGATTTATGACTCTTTTAACACCAACCCAAGCAATGTAACCTCTGCTTCAAGGATTAAAGTATCATCCATCAAGTAGCCCCGTTTCGGGTCCTTTAGTTTAGCCAATGAAATGAACTCTCTAAAACCGAAGGCACTGCTATCCGAAGAAGAATACAGATAGATTCCTGTAAAAAAAACAATTGCAGAAAGAATGTAAATGAGTACATTATTTGCAACCCATAAGAACAAATCAGAAAATTAAAAGCTCTACCAGATTTTGTATACTTAGCCTCACCTTCATATTCAATGTGCTTTCCATCCATTTTTTGTTGTTTGACACGCAGAATAAATTTCACAAACAATTTAGTATTCAAAGGAATACTTGACCGAGACACATCTAAAAGCAATGAAATACTGTTGCCTTCGCCTTCTACAGTTCCATTAGGGTAGAGCAAGATATTCCTGTAGTTAACATGTATATCTTTTTTTTTTTTTTTTTTGAAACAGCAAATATCAATATATTAAAAGCCATTAAGGCAGCAAACAGAACACCAGTCCAAAACAACCTATACTACAACCAAGAACCAACGCCACGGCAACAAGAGTAACCCAGACAACAAGAAAACCCCACCCTATAACCCCAGCAACAAAAACAAGACAGCCCCATTGTCATTGTAATTAACTGGGTTGGTTTAGCTGACTATGAAAGAAATTGATTATATACGATTTGTAGCATCCAAATGAATCAGACACATATGTTTTCTCAACTAAAGTTGAAAAATTAGTAACTTTCCAAGTATGGCAATATGTATCAGGCTCTATGATCATTGACAAATGCTCCTCTTTAAGAGTGTTTCCGACAACAAACACCTCCACACCGAAGACACAAGCATTATCAGTAAGGTACCCATTCACAGGGTTGGAAAATGTATTCAAGTCGATGAATTTTGCAATACCACAGCTAGTGTTCATCGCATGATAACGGTTTTCATACCAATCTGTATCACAGGATGTAGCAGATAAATACTAGAACGTTAAAATTTCCAACTTTAGCATTTAAATTTATAATACATAACTATATGTAATGATACTACACAATCAATGATTATACCTTTGTTGCTAAAATACATGTTCTGAGAATGATTGAATATGAAAAATTTTGAAATCTCTTTGACTTCCCACCCAGCAGGGAGAGAACTAGTTTTCAACAATACCAAGTAAATAGAAATATGATCCTTCCCATTTTTGCTCTCGTTCCCTGTTGGATAGATGCACAATTTCCTATAATAGCAAATTAAAATGCATAGAGAAAATCAGAACACATTACATGACTATTGAAGGCCAGTTCATTGTAGTCTATATATAGAGCATCACATATAAACTATATATAAGTCCACATTTTGCAAACAAGTATAAATTGCCAACATATACCATCTGTAGTCTCCTGCATCAAATTCGCCAGAGCTGAATTGGGCTATTGAAGCTGCAGATAATGATGAGAAATTTCGGATTTTGAACAAGTAATGACTTGGTGGAGCATTTCTCCCTGAAAAAAGTTAAATGAACAACCAAGCTTTATAGACAAAATTGTATATAGTAAAAGATGAAATTGTTATTTTTTTTAGTAACTGAACACACTCACTAAAAACAAAAATTAAAATTAAAATTAAAATTAAACTTGTTAATAATGTACAATAGAGCATAAGCATTAGCATTTTTTAGAAAATAGCTAGAGAAATGGAAGATATACCAATTAAAATGGATTCTGCAGCTATGGAGTCTCGCATGTTTAACTATATGTTGAACACAGAAAAAAGTATTGTATGTGGTGTGAAGCAGCTATGGAATGAAGTATGAATTTATATAAACTCTCTAATCATATAATAAATATTATCTCTGTTCTTGCCAGAAAAATATACTGTGTATTAAATGTATTCTTATATTTCCAACATACCTTTCTTCAGCTTTTGAACACACTTTTCCCTCGAACAGGGATGCTAAAATCACTCTCTTAACTCACTCTTTCAACCCACTTTATCTTCATGTGATGACATGTGTATACATTCTACTTTTTTAACATTATATTTGAAGCCATATAAGTTTTTTAATGTTATTTACCATTTAAACTAATTAACATCTTCCCAAATTACCTTTTTTCTTCTTCAATAAATAAAACCCATAATTAAATACTTAAAAAAATCAGAATTAAGAACTTTAACATTATATAAATATTGTAATACTAAAAAAACAATCTATAAATAAATAAATGCATATATAGTATACAATTACACTGCCTATTATTCTAATTAAATTGTATATTATAATTACAGATTAATTAGATTTCTCACTATTGCAATTTTATTTTATTATATTATATATTAATTAAACTGTTTATTTTACATGCAGAGTAAAATAGTTGTTTTAAAATGGCTTAAAATCATCTCTTTTTAGCCTCTTTTTATGGTTTTGAATGTACTATTAATTTATATATATATATATATATATATATTAATTTTAGAAATTTTTTAACATATTAATTTTGGTTTTATAATACAGTGTGTTTGTATGGCAACTCATGCATTGGACAGTCCTGGTGAAAGATGTCTTGTGTAAGTTCGGAGTGGGGTGGGGGTATAATCCGGAGTGTCAACTGTGTGTTGGTATTGTAGAGACTATTAATCATCTTTTTTTTTTGCATTGTAAGTGGTCATGGAATCTGTGGCAAAGATGCATGAACTGGTGGGAGTTAAAGTGTTGTCCTACAGCTTCTCTTTTGGAATGGTGGAGAGGGTGGCAGGGCCTGTGCCCAAATAAAAAATAACACCAGAGTTTGGAAAGTTCTGTTTTCGGCAGTGGTTTGGACTATATGGGAGACAAGGAATGAAAAAACATTCAAAGATGTGAATGTTAGCCTGATTCAAGCGGAGGATACGGTGCGTTTTAGAGTGGCATGGTGGTTCAAGTATATAGGAGGTGGATCTTCGGATCCAATCACGATTCTTATCTTGAGTATAAAGGAGTTGACTCTGTTAGAAGCAAGGATAGTAAGGTTGAGGAATGGATCCCCCCGCCTCCCAACTCCTACAAGTTTAATATTGATGGTTCAGCCAGAGGGTCTCCAGGCCAGGCTGGGGGGGGGGGGGGGGGGGGGTGGGTTTAAGAAATCATAGAGGAAATGTTTTGTGCATTTTTTCTGCTAATGTGGGGGTTCAAGATGCGATAACTGCGGAAATTTTAGCGATATCTAGGGCCTGCGAGCTGTGTGTTTCCAATCTAGAGTTACGAGAGAAGAATATAGAATTTGTGAGCGACTCTAAGGTGGCAGTTTCCTGGGTGAATGGGAGTGGAATTGGAAGTATGAAACATGTCCAAACTATCTATGATATTCGTAGTTACCTTACTATTCTAGGTAAAGCTTCTGTGGTGTATTGTTCTAGGAATTCGAATTCTTATGCGGATATGCTGGCTAAACAAGGATCGGGGGGTAGGGACGTTTTAAGTTGGAGTGCTTTCTGATGTTTTTTCTTGGTGTTGCTGTGGCTTCGTTTTAGTAGCTTCGGTGGTGTTTGCGTATGGGTGGCTTGGTCAGCTTAAGGCTTTCGTTCTAGCTACTGTCCTGATCGTGGTAGTATCTTGTTGTTGTTTCCCTTGTGTGTTTGGTTTGTGGTGGGTCTTGTGGAAAGGGTTGCTGTCTCTTGTTGGGTTGTCCTTGTGGTTGGGGTTTTATGTTTTTATTTTTCTTTCTGCTTGTTCTGTGTAGCTTCTGGCCTGGAGGGGGCAGTCCTGGTGTGTTTTGTTTTGTGTAGTTCTTTCCGGTTTTAAGGCTGAAGAATAAAATTATGCTGTTCAAAAAAAAAAATAGAAGGTGTACACATGTCATCATATAAAGAGAGAACGTATTGAGAGAGATTCTAACATCTTCCTTGAGAGACAGTGCCAACTAAATCTGATGATCTCGAAACTTCATTCAATGATTAAGCAAAATCTTCAACTGCTCCCAGTTTTGATTATAAAATTATTCATTTCATTCCTTTTAAAAGAGCCCACAATTAAAAATAAATAATTAAATAGAAATGATTCTAAATTGTAAAAGTTAAAAAGATAAAATAAAATAATAAGCGATTTAAAAAAAAAAAGTGAAAAGAAAAATTAACACTTTATTATTGCAAAAATAATTATGAAAAAAGTCCAAAAATAGGATAATTTTAAATAATATGCTTCTTCTTTTTTTTCCTTCTTTCTTTTATTGCTTTTTGGATCCACTGAATATAAAAAGCAAAACATGGACCTAATTAAATAATATTTCCAAGAATAGTTACTTCATGTCTTCATGATGCTTGACCAAATATCATAAAGCAACCAAATTTCTTAACTTCTAAGTTCTAAGGCTCTTACAATGAATTTATCAACAAAAATTTTTTGAAGGAAAATTAGGGTTAGTAAAGTAAGAAAATGTATTAAGGATGGAACTCTGCATTAATTATCACAAAACTCTCATCAAAATTCACAAAACTCATGTTAAATTACTCATATTTTACATTCAGTTTATGATACCATGATGCACATGTTAATTAATATGTAGGTTGTCTTTACATCTCTATAGTTGAACACTATTTTTGTAAACTAAGGGTAAAATTTATGTAATTCAATACGAGTTTTGCAAGCTCCATACGTTCAAATATCGTCACATTAGAGAAAGATCCCGGTAAAGTAAAGGTAAATCATCTTCTATCGAAACAACTAGTAGTCATTAAATTGTATTAGTATAATATAATAAGATCATGTACAATAATATGAACCCAATTAGAAGGATTGCATCAACATATAATGTATTAGTTTTTTTTTCACAATATCTATTAATTCTGGACTACGTATTTTTTTTGAAAACTTTTGCTATTGGTAGGATTCGAGCCGCTAAACTAGAAGTCATTAACTCAAGTCCCAAGCTCATTCATCTACCGACTAAGCTACGCCCCTGTTGATATATAATATATTAATTTTCTATTCAACTTTTGAATGTTTTGTAATTTTTATGACAATATTAACGACATGAAAATAACATTCACCAGCCCAAGAGAACCAAAAACTAATGCGTATAACCCTACCACTGCTTTCTTACTATTTCTTCTTCTTTTTGAAATTTGATATCGAATAAATCAGATTCTACTAAAAAACTACTAAATTCAAATATTATATGTACGATCCGAATATTTACTCCCACAATCAAAAAATATATATCTATTGTTAAAAATTACCGAACTCAAACATTATATGAAACTCAAATATCTAATCTTATGATATCAGAGATAAAACTTGGTCATATATTTATAAAATGTTTATGATAAAAATCGTGAAACCTCGTGATAGGGAATGCGCAATTAAACCGATCATACTGCACAGCACACACACCTTTAACCATGTGCACAGACAATTCAACAAGTTTCACCACCACTCATTTTTGACAAAAAATAAAAGTTTGAACATCTTTTCATCAAATATTTTAAGCTCTTTCTGTGGCTTATCTGCTAAAGTGGCAATAGCATTTCTTTCTTTTTGACTGTTAATTGATAAAGAACCAATAAAATTTTCCAAGAAAAAGATGGCAGTACTCGTACTGTAGACTGTAGTAGCGACCAGTGACATTAAATATGAAGAAATCTCCAAGATCTACAATCTTTAATAACTTCTTCCGATAAACGTTCCACCTCAGCAAACCCCATATATCTCCACTCTTGCAGTCTTGCTTCCCAAGATTCTCTTCCCATTAAAAAATTGACTCAAGCCATGACCCACAAAACATATGGACTGAACTTTAATTAAAAAATCGATGGAGAGAAGACTCTCCCAATATTGAGAGTTAAACTATTCCGTTTATGAAAGTAAATATTCAAACCGTATTAATAATTTTTATTTCTATAGCTCCCAACATACATTATTAAAAAAAATAAAAATAATGGAGTTAGCACTGGATTATCATAACTGCAATGATGCTTTGCAATAGTATTACTATAACATGCAACTTAATTCGAGTAAAAAAGGTGTTAATTATAACTAAATAACTAATCAGACTTTATTTTTATTTATAGGATTAATATTAAAAAACCATTCACCTTTAAACTATTATTGGATGTATAATTACAAATGTTTTTATTTTAAAAACCTCCCTTATAAACTAACACCATTAACATTTCGTTTATGTTGACTGAGTTTGATTATTAAAAAGTTTAAAATGTCCATATTTAAGTTTCAATTATATGAATTGACCATTATATCTTCATACTTTTACCAAATAAATTAATATAAATGATACAAAATACGGGAATATTAACTTGCAAAGGAGAAGTTATTTTATGGACAATTTTATCCCTAAAAATAACAAAATTATAAATGAACCAAAAACATTAAAAATGAGTATTTTCTTGGATTTATAAAAAAGACAAATAAATACATAAAAAAAATACATATCCTGGTTTATTTTCAACGCTTTTGGTTTATTTGCAATTTTGATATTTTTTTAGGGATAAAATATATTGTTCACAAAATAACTTCTCATTCGCAACTTAACATTCTCACATTTTGTATCATTTTATGAATTTATTTGGTATGTATGAGAGTATAATGGTCAATTCATACAACTGAAGCTTAAATATGGATACTTTAGACTTTTTAATGGTTAAACTCAGTCAACACAAACAGAATGCTAATGGTGTTAGTCCATATGGGAGGTTTCTAAAATAAAAACATTTGTAAATATACATCAAATAATAGTTCAAGGGTGAAGGGATGTTTTTAATACTAACCCTTATATATTTAAATTTATATACAAGTGAGTGTATGTGTAGTGTGTACTTGAATATTCAGTGATTTGTGTAACTTCAAGGAAAGGAAGAGGAAAGAAATGAATATTCAGATTTTGTTGTAATTGGTATAGATTTCCACCGCTTGAATTTGTCCGACTTTGATACTACTGTTGATAGAGCTTTGCTTCGTCTCTAAGTTAGTGATGCAAGTGGGACTAACTTTGAAGTCTATAAATACATAGTGGCCTCTCTATTGTAAAGGTTCTACTACGGATTCCAGTGCAATTTCCGGTGACAGTTTCCACTACGGATTCCAACGATGGTTTCCAATGGTATTTTTCAGCAACCGTAGAATTTTCCAGCAGGAATTTTGGCACTGTTTTCTAAGGGTCATGGAATATTCCTGTGAAAATTTAGCCACCAAAATTTAGCTTCAGTAGGGGCTATATATATTGAAAAGCCTTCGATTCGAAATCTCTGTCTAATTAATTATGCAATCGGGAATAAGTAATTTCATTAGAATGTACATTGGAAATGTACAAGGTTAATAAAAGACAAATTTTTCTAAGTGACTTAGAAATTTTTCTAAGTGACTTAGAAATTTTTTATAATAAATCTGTATCATCTCATATGTCTTAATGGAGAAGATTTCATGAATTTTATTAATGACATATAGCCACAGTCAATTTGAATTCGTGCTTTTTATGTGGAGAGATGCAGTGGATAGTCTTTTAATAAAATTTCCCGAAGAGTTAATAGATCTTTAAGGTTGGAAAAGCTAGAGTAAGGTACCACGATGTATTTTGATCAGATAGCGTGTGAACTAGAAATCGTAGAGGATCGCCACATTCTTAGGAATGTGAGGCGATCTACTACGTTCACAATGAATATTCATAGTGTGAGGCACATGAGTTATTGCACACGAAATAAAGGACCAATATTCGAGAAAATGACAGTTAAATGAGTTATAAAGACTTAGAGAGTCTTTCTCAGTGGTGATCGTTATGAATCTGAGACGTAAGAATGAATAGCATGCAAAGTCCTGTATTTTAGAAAGCATTATTTTTTTTTATAAACCGTTCTCTAGTAAATAATTTTGGTTTATTTACTTTGTAGTAAGAATCGGTTTGACCCATAAAATGTTTCTAGGGACTTGTGCATTGTATTCTTCTATTATGATCACATGTTTTGGGAATTCTAAATTGTTGAGTACAATATTAGAATTAGAATTAGAATTTTGCTCAAAGTACTGAATTTATGATGATTAAATATTTGGAAACGAATGGTAATTAGTCGCTTTGATGACTTTTTCGATTTTGTACCTTAAATTGTTTCATCATTTTTTCATTTTGTGTTTGCAGCAAAATTAAATTTGTGTATTTTTTTTTGGAAGTTAATATGCTTGCATAGTAGATTATATGTATCTACATAGATTAGCATAAGATATAGATTATATATCTATAATATTGTGGCCAATTTAATAGCGATAAACTAAATTGTGTAGTCTAGGGAATAGATACAATAAGGTTTAGTGCATTTTTAAGAGTAAGAAGCTCTTGAGATTATAACATAAATCATGATTGAACCTCGGCATAGTACTTATTTGTTCGACATACAAGATGTGAAGGCTTATAAAGTTAGAAGTTAAATTACTCGTATTATGTTGCTAAGTAACTTAAATAGTAGTCTCACATGTATATTTTACAAGTACAATAGGATTTAAGTAAAGTAGTTTACCTTTCAGAGTTTGGTTTGAAGGGCAATTTTTGTAGTATTTTGAGTACTAAAATTTTAGTAGGTATGGTATCATACTTTTGAGTACTAATAAAAAGCGCTAAAATTAGTGACAGCCTCCAATAAGGATATAAAACATGATACACCGACTAAACAATCTGATCTCTTTTGATAGTTAGAATATATAAAATTAATCTGATGTATATCGATCGCGTCATTTCGGTAGTAGAAGATGAGTGCTTACAGAAGCGGCTTAGGCTTCTAGCCAATTTTATATGAAAGATTTCAACTTATACAAAACTTTTAGTTTTGAACGTATTAATGGAAATAGATATTTCCAAAAGGGGAAGAGAATCTAGTCGTAGCCACTTATTCTTAGATCAAAATATGCATAAAGTTGAGGGATAACGAATTGAGGAAGGACAAAACTAAAATTAACTTGTTACAATTGTGACAAGCTGGATCATTTTCACTCATAAATTTCAGAAATCCATCGATTTTAGTGATCCATATTTTCCGAAATAAACATGTTTGTTGATTATCAACAACATTGTGCCATGGTTTCGTTCTGGGCCTATGCTTATATCAATATTAGGCCCAACTCAAAAGTGGCCCAAAAGAGTGAGAAAATGGCAATGTTTGCCCAAACACAACCCATTATTATTTACCGATTATGAAATATTATATACACGAAACCAACTTAAATTTATATTTGTTGAAAATGTTTTCGATTATCTAGGAAAGTACTAATGTGAAATAAGTGATTGAGCAAGCTTTTCAGAAAATTGGATTGTGAAGGCCTGGCTACAAATGTTTATAATGAGTAATGGTCAAGCTTATTCTGTAAAGGAATATCATACACAATATTCTTAAATGAGAGCTAATCTATGTCGTTTAATTTTTATGGTTTTACTAAGATCCCGTAAATACAGTGTTGTATATTATATATATCTTAAGATAATTCTTGAATGTGTATATCAAATTATGTTTTATATATAAATATATATATATATATATATATATATACAGTTTTTTTCTCCACTGCATGTGGATCACAGATTATAGAGAAGTTTTGACGAGTGCATACACTTAGAGTCAAAGTATGTAAATCTAATGGTTCACATCCAACGCATTGATAAAGTTATATCAGTGTGTACTGACTTGATGTTATGATATCCGCAGGAGTTTGTAATACGACCTAGGCACCCACATTAATTTCTTACTGTGATGAAGTTAGCCCAACATAGATCATTTTTGGAAGCCAAATCAGAAGCCTAAATACGAGCCCAACAACCAGCAGCCCACATGTTCCAGCAAGCTATTTTCTTCACTTGACAACACAGTGTCGTTGAGCATGGGAAATGAATTCTGAAGATCAGATGATAAGGGCCACGTTATAGAATCCATTGTGGCAAGATTTCATTGGCTATTTTCAGATTGCTCACGTGACTCATCAGCTAGGCAGATAAAAGCAAGTAGGAGAGAGAAATGCATACAGTTTTCAATTTTTCACAGATTAGGGTTCTTATTTCTGTCATTCTCTCTTACTTCTCTCTTACTTCTCTCTTGTATCTTTTGTGAATCTAGGTGAATCCAAGTGGTTTTCTCAGTAAACTTGGTGAGATTATTGTATTCTGAGAGTGATTAAAGTGTTTGTATACACTTTGTGAAGAGGGTTGAGTGATTGTTGTTATAATCACGAATTGAGAGTTAGATTTTTAGGTCTGGCTGCTTTGTGTTGATAGACCTTGTGTTCTTAAGAGTTACTGGTTGTATTTGTGAGGATTTGGGTTAAGATTTGACTCGTTTTGAGTCGAACCACGATAATTTTGGTGTTGCTTCTGTTCTTTTCTTTTATTTTCCATTTCTGTTCTTATTGCATGTGTTGATGCTTCAATTTCTGGTCTACTTCCGGTAACAGCTTTTTTCTGATCTCTTGCAATATATCAGAAAAGGTTGTTGGTACTGATCTTATCTTGTTGGATCTTTGAGTCTTAGAGAGACCAGATTCACTACACTTACCAATAAACCTGAAGCATGTTTCATATCAAATAGACAAATATTAAATGAAAATATTTCATATGATCATAGTACCTCCAAAACAATATTACATACCATTGATATTTCATCTTTGTTCCAGCGTATATAAAGACGTATAGGACACTGATCGAAAATGAGTAATTATGAATTACATAATCATACTAATTTAATACAATTTATTCAATCTAATCTGATACATCAAACATAAGTATTTATTTGTATTTATTCATTATTTGAGTGTTTCTATATATATATATATATAAATAAATCACTTATGGAGGGTCATCTTTGGACTAAGAATATTCAGCAACCGCACTTGCAACATTGACCTGGTGGTGCAGGTTCGCAGCACACACAATCCAGACAATAGACTGTTGGTGGTATCTTTTTTCGCTTCACTCCATTGATACCTGCAACAAAAAATATACTAATGTTAACTAATCAATCAAACGCATCGTAATTACGATTAAAGTAGAGATGTCAGATAAGATCTTATTATTTTAGGTCTAATAGAGAATTTAAATATGTCAGTTTACGAAATATGACATATGACGTTTAATAATCATCAACAAACTATCATAATCATCAGTTTATGATAGTTATTTGGTGTCATCTAGTGGTGGCAATTTGGGCCGGGCCCAAACGGGCCCCCGGCCCGGTTCAGTTTTTTGACTGGCTTGGCCCGGCCCGGCCAGCCAGCTAAACGGGCCGGGCCCAAGTCTGTTTAGTTGGCGGGTCAGGCCGGGCCCCCATTTTAGAAAACCGTGTAGGCCCCCGAAACCTACGGTCTAAAAAAAAATTCAAAATTTTTTTTTTAATTTTGAATATTTTTTTGAATTTTGGAAGCCCGACGGGCCTTTAACGGGCTGGCCCGTTACAGGTCCGTTAAAGCCTTAACGGGCCGGCCCGCCAAGGCCCGGCCAGGCCGGCCCTCGGACCCGGGCCGGTCCCCTTCTTCCGTCTGCCAGGCCAGCCCGGCCCGTTTACCACATGGGCCTAACCGGCCCGGGCCAGCCCGAATTGCCACCATTAGTGTCATCAATTATAACGATCATCACTGGCTTTTACAACGGATTTATACCATTATAAAATGAATAATGATAGATTTTTAGAAATGAATTTAGGAAAGAAATTTAAGTACGATCTAGCTTTTACAACGGATTTATACCATTATAAAATGAATAATGATAGATTTTTAGAAATGAATTTAGAAAAGAAATTTAAGACGCGTAACATTATTTTTATAAAATTTTGTTTTTCTTAAATGGGATATTGATTGTTTGCCGTCTATATCTATAAATCTATGCTAGACAAGCCTGGAATTAGCCAACGACATAATTTTAAACAAAATATAAAGCTTTACATGTGGGATTTGATTTTCAATGAATACAAAGTTTTATATATGAGCCAACCTATAGCTACTGACCTATTAATTTTAAACAAAACAAAATATTAATTACCATGGACATCTGTGAATCGAGCTGCTTCACAAGGCAATAGCATTGGAGAGAACACCACGGCAAAGATGAGGAGAGAAACCAGGACAGACCTTGCAGAGTTTCCTGCTGCCATAGCTTTAATTGAAGCTGCAAATTAAAAACAAATCTGTAACTTATATCAGTTATGTGTATATATGATTAGATTATCATTGCATATGAAGCTTATTTATACATATGTACTAGTTGATTATATTCCACTGTTTTGAATTAAAAATAAAAATATTGCTTTCTCACCTACAACCTCATGTTTTTCAAAGTCATCTAGACTTCTACCATGAAGTTACGCACTGCATAAAGTGTTTGAATTGATTCCACCATTTTGTATTTCTTCTTTTTGTAAAATTTGGTTCACACTAATTTATTTGGGCATGTTTTTTACCTTTTAGTCAATTTTTTAGAAAGGAATTTGGATGTTTTTATACACACCAACAGTACTTCATAATCGAAGTTACGTGGAATCAGTTCCACACCATTATAAAATTATACATTTAGTTATATAATATATTGGAATTGATTCAATAAGATTCCATAACGTTACGTAATTTTGATTCTGAAGAAAAAAAATTATGATCCACCTGAATAAAGAATTACTAACTTGATAATTGCACGTGTTTTTGTTATTTTTTTTAGAAATTAAGTATTCTCGAGTGTTTATACAAACATTTAAACATCAACAGTACTTTATAATAGAAGTTATATAACATCGTGGAATCAGTTCAACAATAATATAAAATTATAGATAAGTATCAATTAATGTGTATTCATTCAATTAGTGACACCTCAGCTGTCACTTTTGTTAGAATGGAAATAGTGTGTTAGGATGAAAATAGCGAGATTGTAGTTTAAATGTTTAGAATTATTGTTATACAAAACGTACAATTTTTCCCCAAAATTAAAATGTCCGAAAGTTTTCTCTTATTATAATCAAAGTAGGTTAGGTAGAAACTTGACTAGTACTTTAAAAATAAAAATAAAAATCTTGACTATAGACTTAAATTCATAAAGTATTAATGGTGACCGACTTGGAATTATGAGAGCTGACTTATACAGTTACACATGGCAAACAATCTTATTCATGTTCTAGGAAGTCACTTGGAATCTGTCACTAATTTTTCTAATTAATCACTAATTTTTCTAATTAATTAATGACATGGATGACATGTCATTTATTTATCTGACCAGATGACTTTGGCTATTAAAATTGAATTTGGATTCTTTACTGATCTGATTTTTTTTTTGGCCTCACATAATCTCATGACATATAAGTATTGCAATGAATGGATGGTTAAGATGTGATTATGTTTTACAACCACTTTATCAACAACCAATCACCTACTTTAAAAAGGTCAGGAAAAATATCAGATCAGCAGAGGATCCAAATTTATTAAAATTATGGATTCGAATTGTGTCAAATATATTTATATTTATGATGATAAATATATATTTTCTTTAATGTTATGGAAGAAAAACTCAAAAGTTGTTCAATACCTTCTTGTTTTCATCTTGTCAAATATGCGATTATTTTTGCTCCTTAGATAGTTTATAATAAGATAAATTTGAAATAAAATATGGGGTAAAAAAGGTTGAATAAACTTCATTTGCCACGTCTCCAGGGTGTAGTTCAGCTGGTAGATTGACGAGCTTGAGATTTAGATAAATGTCTCTTAACTCAGCGACTCAAATCCTACCAACAGTAAAATGCTTTAAAGAAAAATATTTGGTCTAATTAGTTGGATAAATAGATACAGTATTTTTAATTTGCCACTATATCACATGAGTGATGGTTATAATTTCATAGTTTAACAAGTAATTTGTTGGCCCTCACATATAGATCCAACATAACATAGAGCATCATAGATATTACACTTGATTAAATAATGTTAACACCGGCCGCTCAGTCATTAATTTTCTCAAATTACATATTTTCCTGGGTTTGGATTTCTGTAGGAGTGCCAACTTAGTTGGGATGTCTTAAGTTTTCTTTAATGTTTTTTCCCTTTGGTTAGATTTTGCTCAATTTTTTTTTTAAATAAACAAATAAAAATCTAAAATTTGATATACTATCTGATGTGATTTAGTGGTGAATGATACATTGTCTCACAATAGGTGATATATCAAAATAAAATAAAAAAGTCTAAAATTATTAATAACCTTCGTTAGCTTCTTGATGTAGTTAGTAACATAAAGTGTGACAATACACCTCCGAAAATTGTATGACATCTCAAATTAGTATTTATTTATTTATTTATTTCAAAATTTCAATATTAAGATTACATAAAACTATTAAAATGATTAATAAATTATAATCAAAGTAGTTAGGTAGAAACTTGACTAGTACTTTGAAAAATATATATATATATATATATATATATATATATATATATATATATATATATATCTTGACTATAGACTTCAATTCAAAAAGTATTAATGGTGACCAAGTTGGAATTATGAGAGCTGACTTATACGGTTACACTTGACAAGCAATCTTATTCATGTTCTAGGAAGACTAGGAAGTCACTTGGAATCTGTCACTAATTTTTCTAATTAATTAACGACATTGTATTGTGATATGGATGACATGTCATTTATTTATCCGACCAGATGAGTTTGGCTATTAAAATTGAATTTGGATTTTTTTGCTGATCTGATTTTTTCCCTGACCTCACATAATCTCATGACACATATCTATTACAATAGATGGGTGGTTAAGATATGATTGGTTTTCACAACCACTTTATCAACAACCAATCACCTGCTTTAAAAAGGTCAGAAAAATATCATTTCAGCAGAGGATTCAAATCCATTAAAATTATGGATTCGAATTGTGTCAAATATATTTATATTTATGATGATAAATATATATTTTCTTTAATGTTATGGAAGAAAAACTTAAAAGTTGTTCAATACCTTCTTGTTTTCATCTTGTCAAATATGCGATTATTTTTGCTCCTTAGATAGTTTATAATAACATAAATTTGAAATAAAATATTGGGTAAAAAAGGTTGAATAAACTTCATTTGCCACGTCTCCAGGGGTGTAGCTCAGCTGGTAGATGAACGAGCTTGAGATTTGATTAAATGACTCTTAACTGAGCGACTCGAATCTTATCAATAGTAAAATGCTTTAAAGAAAAATATTTGGTCTAATTAGGTGGATAAATAAATACCATAGAATTTTTTTTTTTAATTTGCCACTATATCACATGAGTGATGGTTATAATTTCATAGTTTAACAAGTAATTTGTTGGCCCTCACATATAGATCCAACATTAACATAGAGCATCATAGATATTACACCTGATTAAATAATGTTAACACCGGCCGCTCAGTCATTAATTTTATCAAATTACATATTTTCCTGGGTTTGGATTTCTTTAGGGGTGCCAACTTAGTTGAGATGTCTTAAGTTTTCTTTGATGTTTTTCCCCTTTTGTTGGATTTTGTTCAATTTTTTTAAATAAACAAATAAAAATCTAAAATTTGATATACTATCCGATGTGATTTAGTGGTTAATGACACATTGTCTCGCAATAGGTGATATATCAAATTAAAAAAAAAGTCTAAAATTATTAATAACGTTTGTTAGCTTCTTGATGTAGTTAGGGGTCGTTTGTTTTTTTGTCTGAAAACTGAATAGTCCTGAATTTTTCTGAAGACTGAATAGAGACTGAAATCTGAACTTAAATGACATGTTTGTTTTTTTTTTCCTCACTTCTGAATGTATTGTCAACATGTTTGTTTTTTAAAAGTAAAATTGTCTGAAACTACATAATTTTACATGTATGCCCACATTAAACAATTATACATATAATATGGAATAAAAACAATCCAAAAATAATAATTATATATAAAGACATATGATCATGATCTTCTTCTTAAATTACAAATAAACTTCATTTTTATTAAGAAAATATATGTTTTTTTTTTCAAAAAATAAAATGGGCAATAGGAAAACTCACACAAAACACTCTAAAAAAATAATATATAAATACATCACCCTAATATCATAATAAAGTATTGATATTAAACACCAATATAAGAAATGATTAGGGTTCTTTTTTATTTTTAAAACTATTTAAAATAAGCAATATATTAAAATAAAGATTTTTGTACCATATATATTTATGACGAAATCGGAAATATGTTATATATAGGGGATATTATCGGAAGAAAATATTTTTGATTGCATTTAATGCAATTCAGTGATTTGCAATTAAGTGAAAAGTCAGGTTTTTTTATTTTTTATTTTAAGTTGTTTTTTAGCATTTTTAAGTTGTTTGACCACTTATAAAAACAAACAAAACAACTTAATAATTATGATTCAGACCCATTAAGTTTTAAGTGGAAAAAACAAACGACCCCTTAGTAACATAAGAATGACAAAACACCTCCGAAAATTGTATGACATCTCAAATTAGTATTTATTTATTTATTTCAAAATTTCAATATTAACATTACATAAAACTATTAAAATGATTAATAAATTGTAATACAATTTTTAATAGTTTAAACATATATAATTTGGGGAATGGTATAGTGACTAAGGATAGATGGCTGTGAATATGTTAATTCCCATAAAATATCAAATTCTTCACCACCGCTCGATATAGTTTGGTGGAAAAGAATATTCATACACTCTAACAATATAATCGATCTCATGTTTGAGTCGAAGTCATTGTATAAAAAAAAATTTCATATTCTTGAACATATTTCATATTTGTGTTGATTTCCAATCTTAACCATGTATATCATACAATAATACACAAGCAATATTATTCGTTTGATATATCATGATACCTCTTCAACAATATTACAAACACTTCGATATGTGATCCGGCTTATATGAAAAAAAATAGGCACACACACACAAAGATTCAAGATGATAAATCAATCCTTATTAAAAAAAATGTAAAATGTTATGAAATACAAGATATATTTAAGTCTGCTCTGATGCTTTTCTCTTCTCTTTATTGATACAATTCATAAAAAAAAAAAAGATATATTGTACTAGTTTATTGTTTTACAGTTTGTTTATACTTTATAATCCGAAATATTAAACCGAACTGGTTTTTATTTATTTTCATTTAAATGCTATTTCGGCTCCGGACATAACTCACTTTGAAGACCTATTTTTTTGGACTGACGATCAGCAAAAAATACGATAAAAAAAATTCAGATACACGACTATATATATATATATATATATATATATATATATATATATATATCACTTATGGAGGGTCATCTTTGGACTAAGAATATTCAGCAACCGCACTTGCAACATTGACCTGGTGGTGCAGGTTCGCAGCACACGCAATGCAGGCAATAGAGTGTTGGTGGTTTCTTCATTCGCATTACCCCATTGATGCCTGCAAAGAACAAAGTATAAATTAACATGAACAGATCACTCAAACAATCATTATTGTTAAAACATAGAGATGTCAAATAAACAGGACAAATCAAGTTATATATTTATTGTGTTCAATCTGCATTTATCGAATCATAACTACGCTGTATGGATTCTAATTTTCTATGAATATATATACGAAAGCTATATAATATGAATCCAGATTAATATATCTCAAAAGTTATTTATAATTGGCGGTCTAGACTAGACTTGGAACACAAATTGATCAAATTAAATTATACGAAAACAAGCCGAAATATGGAAACCTGACTCGATTTTAAACAACAAATAAAGTTTTGTGTATGAGATTACCATGAACAGGGGTAAATCGAACTGCTTGGCAAGGCAGAATTGGAGAGAACACCATGGCAAAGATGAGGAGAGTCACCAGCATAGACCTGGTAGAGTTGCTTGCTGCCATAGCTTTGAAGAAAAATTGTAATTACTGATTTTTGTAGATATATAGTTTAATTATGTTTAGATTATCATTGCATATATGAAGTATATTTATAGCTAATAGTTGGTGCAGTACTATTTGAATTAACAGATTGATATCCCACTAATATTTAAGTAGATAAAAGTCAGTCTTTGTTGTGACTTACAAGCTTATGCAACATCATGTGTTTTTTATTTAACTCATTTAGACGTTTACAATGAAGTTTCATTTTCTTGAAATGTTTGAAGAGAGACCTCCTCCATGTTCAAAGTCTTCCTTGAAATGTTGAATTATACAACTTGTTTGGGAGAGGTTTTTGTGTTTTATTTATTTATTTTACTATGACAAAATAAGGTTTTCAAAAAGATAGGACATACCACTGGATCAACATAATCTGCTATATTTGAAAGTGTTTTTAATACCGTCTAAAAGTGTACTCTTAGCTTGGAAAACTAATAATAATTAGATCATATTTACCGAGAGGAAAAATAAACTTAATTCCTAATTTGTTATTATAATATTTAGTAAATTATTAGAGTCAAGTTATGTGTACGCGGCACAAATCAGAATTACATTTCCATCAACAAACGTGCTCCTATGGAGAAACACTGTATAGATATGAATGTGTTCTCGAATTTCAAAATGTTTTACCAAATTGATGTTTTGGGAATTTCCGGAATTTCTTCCTTGTTACAATCAAATTTTGGGTTGGAAAGTTGACTTGGACTAAAACCAGCTCTCTTGTTCATTTTCTAGGAAACCACTTTGAAACAATCCACAAATTTCCTGTTAAACGACGTGTAGATTATAAGTTGCTCAGTCAACGGTAACCAAGTTGACACGTTTGTATACATCATATTAAATTCATGCGAATGCATGATAGTTGTATTGATAAATGTCAATTGTCACTTATTAAAATTCGTCTATATAAATCATCAAGTGTACGTTTCTTTACAAAGGATTGACTATAGAAACATGCAAAACTGAACTTTAAAATATCATAGAGTGAGTTATATAATGTTATTAGGGGTGTGCAGGATCCGATCCAATCCAATCCAATAGTATCCACTGGATCGAATCAAATCCATTGGATTGGATTGGATTGGATTCGGGGGGTGATCGGATCGGATCGGATCCCAAATTCTAAAATCCATTGGATCGGATCGGATCTTTGATTCAAGTTTGAAAATCCGTCAAATCCGTTGATCCGCCTAAAATATTAGGTCTTATTTTTATATTGGGCAATTTGCATATTTATACAAGAACAAAACAATTTACAAAGCAATTTATAGAAGTGTATAAAAGACCAAAGCATGCCACAACAAGTTGAAAATTAGATCACCAAATACATTAAAGTCCAAAACAAAGCAAGACCTGCACTACTAAAAAATAAAAATCTAAATTCAAGACAACATAGACCACAATGTTACTAGTTTAGCTGTTTAGGTTTCTACTTTTCTTTAGACAATAAAAATCTGGATGTTGTGTTATTTCACATGTTTTTTAGAAGAAAATTCAGCAACTTGTATTGATGTTGTTTGGATGATTTTATTTAATGTTGAACATTTGGATGATTTTAGTTGGAACTGCTGTTTAAGGATTATAAACATTTTAAACTATGTAAGTTTACAAGTTATGTATTATAATTTTATTTGAATTAATTAGTAATGTTTAAATTATTTATTTAATTTTATTTATTTCAAATAATAATTTTTTATATATATTAAGAACAACTTTATATTAATTCGATCCATCGGGTCTGATCGGATCGGATCCCGTTATAAAATTGGATCGGATCGGATCGTAATTTTTTCGATCCAATCGGATCGGATCTTAGATCATGGCAAATCCATTGGATCCGATCCACCACACACCCCTAAATGTTATAGTCATTTATACAGTGAACTTGTTACGGATGACCATATCACTATGTACCGTAACATATCCCATTATATGACGTTACCCTGTAAAACAAAAAAAAAAAGCAAAAGAACAAAAAATACAAAGTGCAAAATTCCCAAATGAGATAAGATAGTGAATAGCAATTGTAAACATGTTCATTTTGGGCCGATGTTATATTGTAACTTTTTTTGGGCCAACTCAAACTTGGACTAAATGGAAGCCGAATGGGCCATGTAGAATCAACGAGAAGGATAGCTTTTATTAGAAACTGATATCACTCAAAACAACAAAACTACAACATTTTATTTTTCTTACAAGATTTTCAAACATCTAACACAGAAACTAAACTCTGCTGACATCTCAAAATGTCACTCATATACTCCTTATAACTTGTAACTTCTCTAGTAATCAACCATGGTATACAGACTGATTCAAAGCTCCGTGTATCCCCCCAGAATTCACCAGTTTAGCTTCACCGGAAAGTACTGTAACGAGATGATGATAAATTCATATTAAGAACAGAAAAAGAGATCATCATTAAAGAGCTAAACATAATCGAACGGTGATTTACCTTTTCGATGAGCGAAAGATAGTACGGCTTGACCTTTTCGACATCTACCTGGACTTTGCTCTTGCTGTAGAGGTCATATTTGCTGTGCAGGAAAACATTAGATAAGAACAGACAGAAAGCAATTTTAAATAAAGTGATTTTAGCAAGTACTGAAAGTGCTTCCAAAGGCATTATTAAGTGACTTTTAAGCTTACTTGAATACTTGCAACCACTTCAGATTCTCAACATCCTCTTCGTTCATCAAGTGCTTATATGCTCCTGATCGATGTAGCGCTGCAATATCATGAAAATCCTAGCATGAATAATTAAAATTAAACAGAAACATTTATTTATAAATTTCAAAAACTGTATATGCTCTCTACTTACAATAGAATGAGTGATATCTGATGATGAAAAGGGCTGCAGAAGGCAGAGTTGTTTTATTCTCTTTCGCCACCTATTGAATTCGACAGGACGCGAAAATTCGTTCTGCTCATGTAAGTTTACGAAAAAATAAACTATACGAGTAATGTGACCATGTTTGAAAAATTACCAAATACATGTAGTCATCGTGCCCCCACGACATCATTATATTGTTCAATCCGCATCCTTCGGAGTAAACTCCGTAGTTAGTGTTGTAAGCAGAGTTGTTGTAGTCTGCATTTTCTTTGAAATACTGCAACAACAAGAAGTAAAATCTGAATCAGAAATTTGTTATAGCCAACAAGGAAGATATACCAAGTCAAAAGTTAAAGGAAACTTAAGGACCTTGTGGTGGACAGTTGATTCATCGAAAGCACATCCGACAGGGAACGTATCACCTGTAATATAGATATGATATCAGTACACACTGAAATGGTAATAAGTAACATCAGTACTATTTTCTACAAAAATTCAAATGCGACTCACCGACAACTGCCCATTGAGGAAGCCCTCCAAAGCTAGGATGAAGCAACACCTTACCAAGATCTAAAACAATAAGTGTTATTTCAACTAAAACGTATAAAAGGTCGATGAAATTTATCCTGGAATATACGAAAACACGGAAAGAAACATAGCATACCATGAATTAGGCCAGTCAAGTGCAGCCAATCTTCATCAGGATAGTCCTTTCGAATGGCCTCTGCAGTCTGCAACAAGTGCTCAATCTGAGGCTCATCCAAGTCCGGATCACTCTCGTCCACCACATCGTTGAGAAGCTCGCAACACTCCCATATGCTCATCTCCACTCTGTTCAATTTTCCATACTCTTCCCTCATATTCCTCACCTGCACGCAATATTTAATTTCCTTATATTTGACTTGTACAAAATACAGAAATTTTTATTTTTCAATGTACAAAAAATAACTGGGAAATGAAATGCTTACGAAGTCATATGTCTGGTTAATGTGATTGATTCTGTAGAAATTCTCAACTTCCTTTTGCCTCTCACTTTGAGCATCATAGTCTCTGAATGTATATATCATATATGATTGTTAGATCAAATTAGTGACTATCGACTTCATAATGTTACAGAATAAACTTAAACTATTCCAGAATGGAAAAAAAAAAAGTGCAGAATCTCACACCTTATCACTCCTCTACATATAAATATCTCAAAAGAAATTTATCTAGCTGTGAGATACTTTTGATTAATAGTTAAGACAAAGAGAGACAATTTAAATACTGATATATGTTCCTATATAGTCATGTTAAGAGTCAAATATATCCAAAGTTGTATCAATCTTCAGAAATAGAGAGAATATCTCTCTTGTGGGACAATAGTGATAATGATGATAAATGAAAACTTCAAATATTTCAAAATCTCCAATAATAATCCATCAAGTCTCCAAGTTTCTGTTCCATGGAGGTCAAACTAAGATTAAAAGTCCTGAATTTACAAAATTATTATTATTTAACATAAATGGCCAATATTAATATGTTGATTAAGCGGATTAATTTTTAATTAAGCAAAAGAAACTAGTTAACTACCTAAAAGTGTGGCCAAAGGAATTGGTGTGTGTCACCAGAAATCCACCATCTAACAAATGTTTTTTCTCATCAATTTGAACCTTCTGTTCCTGTGCCTCATCAACTCCTCCTGATCATAATTAAATATTAATTAACATTTAATCCACAATAAATATAACAATATTCTTCTTCTCATCCAAGATTTACAAGAAAAAAATTATGAAAAAATGGAAAAAAAAAGTTTCCTAGATTAAACTTATCAAAAACCCAGAATGCAATTCTTGTTTACAGAAAACCCACAATAAATCAAACAAAATCCTTATTTAAAATATAAGAAAATTTGTTATAATCTACATAAATATAATGGAATTTAAAGACACAATAAAAGAAAAATAATTACCAAATTGAGGGTGATCAATGAGGATAGTCATCCCGAATCAAAAATAATAACCTGGACGAAGAAGGTGATAATAAAAAGAAAATATGGAAGTGTATTTGATTGCATATTGGGGATTGAAAAGTGGGAGGTATTTATAATTGGCCGGAGAGTCCTTCCCTGAGAATTCGCAGGTCCTGAGTCCTTCCCTGAGAATTCACATGTTCTGTGTCCTTCCATGAAAATTTGAACTCTTTTATTTTCCTCTTTCTCTCTCTTATTATATATGTATTTTGTATCTATCTCTTTGACATTTATCCTAAATATATAAATAAAAGGTGTCATGCTCATGCATCACTTAATATTATTTTACAAATTAAAGAAATCCAAAGAATGTTGACAGACCAGTGAGAGTCCCATGCAAGGTGGCAACTAGGCTTACTGGCTTACAGAGAAATACATAAAAAAAGAAAGAAAGAAAAGACAAGATTAGTTCTGCTGCTTTTGTTTTGACAATAAATTTTTTTAAAGTGATGTTTGAGAGTAGTATTTAAAAAAATAATAATAATATAATATTCTTATAAAAAAAGAAAAATTGGTGTCAGAATCTAATGAAACATAACTAGATCAACATTTATAAGTACGGTCTTGATTTAGTGTGTAAAGGTGGTACATGAACCTCCATCGTATAAATAGAGGAAAAATACACAACTTCTTTTAGAGGAATTTTTATTTAGTTATGTGTTGATACATGCGGTTGAAAGGGATGTAGGCTGCATGTTAAAAAAAATAGACATCACATTGAAGGGCCATTTGATAATAATCTTTCAAGTCCTTATCATTTAATTGAACTAGCTAGTTATATTTTTAATTTGTTAAAAAGGTTTTGGACTTGAAAGGGGCTCACATCAAACATGGGTGGAAATTTGAATTTGGATGGGTTAATCAAAAGAAGTCTTGTAAATTTATTAGTACTTAGTAGCTTGTGTAAATATTCAACTCAAAAGCATTTTAATAATATAAAAAAAAATCCAAAACCCCCAACCGATTTTTAAAATTTGTTATTAGCTTAAAAAAATCAAAGTAAAATCATTATATTTTAAGGTACTAATTATGTTTTCAAAAAAACATATTAAGGTTACTGATTATAAATATCCAAAATCAATTTATATAAAAAAAATTAGTGAATTTATTCTCAATAGTCATATACACTATTCAGCTCTTCTGCCACGTTTGAGATGAGAGTTCAAATCACACCCGTATATTTACCATATTCGGTGAGAAGATTTCTCTTGGTGTGTGAGTATATATAATGGGATGTACAAAGTGTGTTTTGAGGGTTGGTAGATTCTGATTTGATTGGTGTCTTAATATAAAATAAATAGTAATAATAAATTAAAGAATGTGTGATATTTAATTATTTAAAAAGGAGGGCCCGTACTTCATTATAATAAAATTTAAAATTAAATTTATTACTTCAATATTTATCCCTTTTTATTTGTATGGTAAATTACATAAACTTACCCAAACATTAGACCTAATTACACGCTTATTCAACTTTTGTTCATTATTACACTAACATCGCTTTCCGTTAGTGGTACACCAATAGATATTAACAGTTGAGGGGAAAAACGTCTTTTGTGTTGTTAAAATGTCAAAATTATAATTTATTATTTATATAATTATTTGAAAAAAAAACATGGATGAAGGAGATTTGATCTTCTCCATCCATAAACAATCTTCACCACTGAATTTTTTTTTGAGTTGTTGAAAATAAATTCTAGAATCCTTCCGGATAGAAAAAGAAAATACATGTAGAAAACAAATGGCACGCTCAGTATTGTTTCCAAAACATGTTTTTTTTTAGTCATAAAAATAGAAAAAACTTGTTCGGTGGATGGTTTCCTAAAACAAAATTAGAAAACACGGAGAACGGTTTCTCACATTTAATGAACAAAAAAGTGAGAAAATTGAGAACACCAATTTAACGTTCTCAGTATTCTTACCACAGACTCATCAAGATCTGAGAGTTGAAGACTTTCTTTGTAACAATAAAATTTTATTCAAACCAGAGCAAAAACCACAAGCACCATAAAAAACCCAGCAAAGCAAACCACCAGAGTAAAAACCACAAGAACTACAACACAAACCTCCAGAACAGTAGGGGAACCAACACCAGAGAGAAAAACCGAGCAAGCCACCACACAACACAACATGCTAACACCCCACCACACCACACCACAATACGCCTACACCAAACCTTATAGACACACAACACCAGACAAGAAGAAAAAAGAACAAAAAAACAGAGGATCAGAAAAGGAGATCTTGAGAGAGAAAAAGAGATCCGACGACCTTCGCAGTAGTTGAATACTTGAAGAAAGAAAAAAAGATCTGAGAGTGAGAGAGAAGAAGATCTGGAGAAAAGTCTGAGAGAGAAAGAGAAGAAGAAGAATTCTAGAGAATTCTAATTATAATTCTAATTATGTATATATATATATATATATTAATACATAAATATAAAGGTATAATTATCATGTTACTGATTTTCAGATACTGATATTCAAACATCATAAATAAAAAAACAAACACATCATCCATATTTCAGAAATTATTATTATATAATACAATATATATTCTACTAGACATGTTTTTTATATTTTAATTCTCCAAATATCGTTTTCAACCATTGCTACCAAACTCATTTTCGAATCCGAAAAATTCAAAAATTAATTTTTTGAAAACAAATAAAAATGAGAAAACAAAAAATAAAAGAATAAAAACGTTACCGAACGGAGCCAAAGTAATTTAAAAAACAATTTAAAAAAAACAATTTTTTTTATAAAATAAAGCAAAAGAATAAAAAAAAACGTTGGGAAGAGATCTGGAAGACCAGGTATCTTCCAAACTCCATTTTCTCCATCTCAAATGGAGCTTCTCCATCCGTATAGGACTTGCAGATGGAGCGTTCCACCGGATCTGCGATGGATCTTGCAAATGGAACAGGGTCCATCAGAGATGGAGCGTTCTATCTCTCCATCGATGGAGCTTGCAAGTGGAGCAAACTCCATCGTTGGAGCGGTTCTGTTCCATCGATTTTTGGTAGCTTTTTTCCAGCTCTGATTCCGTTTGATAAAGCTTGATCCGAAGCTCCTCCAAATTGAAGTTCCGTTTTTTGTTTGTTCAGAATATCAGCTCGTTCACTTCGCCGCAAACAAAAATAGAGGTCCTCAAACAGCTTGCCGAGGCCACCAAGAATCGGGTCGTGAGCCTTTTTCTCGGTGCTTAGAGACAGCTGAGAGTTTGTTTCAATGGATGAGGAGGTGGTGGCGGTAGAAAAATTTTCTTCTTCATGTTCACCAACCATTTCCATTCATTCCAACTCTTTGTAACTCTCTCTCTCTCTCTATTACTATATTCTGTAAAGATATATAATTTTTATCAGTTATTCTGATACTTTGAATTCAATCTTTTTATTATTTTTGTTGGAATAGAAAAAGAAGTCTAATTGAAGGGTTGAGCTGAGTTATTGGTTGTTTAAATTTTGGATTGTGTTTGGAAAGTTTCTTTAAAAAAATGGAATATATCGATTTTTTAAAAACTTTGTTATTAAAGTAAATAAATTAATAATAATAAAATAGACACTATGGGCATTTTGGATTTCTTACATGGAAAGGAGAGTCAATGGTTAAGTTTAATGTTGACCATTAACGGCAGGGATATTAGTGCAATAATGAGCAAAATTAAATATGTGTGTAATTAGGTCTAATGTCAAGGGAAGTTTGTACAATTTACCCTTGTTTGTAATTCAACGGTGAGAAAATGTAAATAAATTCAAAGGTAGATGACAATCCTTTTATATTGTAAGGAAATGGACGAGCAGATATCACACTGGAGAAAATTCTCAATGCTTTAGATGCATTGATAAGTGGTTCAACCAACCATTAAATATGTCATATGTAGCCGACATATGATTATATTAATATAGTATATGTGTATTTCTTGTCATATATCATATTTTCAATATTCGAATGCACTGTACCGATGCTTTAAAGATTTTGTCCTCATTATGTGTTGTAGTACTTTTTCAGCCAAATTGTACAAATCTCCTGCCTAATTGCACGCGTAAGCAATTTTTGTTCAAGATTTTATTCACGCTCTTCCATTCATTGACTATATTTTTTGATGTGGAATAACTAAAATATCCATGGTTACTTATTTTATCTTTTTATTTTATTATTATTTTTAAATTAATATTTAAAGTAACAAATTAAAAGAGAAAAAAAAATCCTTCATTCATATTCTTTTCTAAATTGTTTTACTCTTTTTTCTTACATTTTCTCACTTGCCAAACACCACAATTTTTTTTTTCTATATCACAACCATTTACACAACAAATTTTTAATCACTATAAAACTTTCTTCTTCAATTCAAATTTCTTCAATCAAATTCCACTAACAAAAACAACAAATCAATTCTAAAAAAAAACCACAAATCTCATCCACTAATTCATATCTCCTTCAATGAATTTCACAAATAAAAATAATAATAACATTAATATATAATCTGAAAAAAAAAATGAGCATATTTGATCCATCAAAGATGCATATCGACTCCATTGATGAAGCATGTCACTCATCTATCAAAGATGGAGTTGCTTTATCTACAATGGAGATCATTCCATCTGAGATGGAGCGTTTACGTCATCTTAGATGGAGTTTGGAGGAGATTGAATAATTTCTAAATCTCTTTTCAATTATTTTATAGGAAATTATTTTTGCTTTTAAAAAATTGGTGTAAATTATTTCAAGGAAGGAGGAGAATGGATCTCCTCTGTTCATTTTCAAATAATTTATTAATTAAATATTTTATAAATAATTAATAAGGATTTATCACTAAAGGCAGGGGACGTTAGCACAAATCTGAGTACAATTGTCTATACATGCAATTAGGCCCAATATAATTGTATTTGTGCAATTTATCCACTTCTTTATCATAATCGGGTCAGACTTGAGTTGGACACTTGGACACCGCAACTTCAAAAGCTTCATGTGACCTAAACATGGATCCCACTTGACGTGGCACCGAGTCAAGGACCGTGATTTGTCCTCTTTCTTGTCTTCTCTGTGCTGTCGCCTTGTTTTATACGGCAGTTTCTATTAACAACTACCCATTGTCACTGTGTGCAGGGAAGACATATATTATATGACGGTGCATATTATCGTATGAGAAAAATTTGTATAGAACAGTCACATTGCTACTCCGTGAGATCATCTAATATAAATATATTATTTATATTAAAAATATAAAACTATAATTTAAAATTATCACATAACATATTTATATGGAAAGATCTCATTAAATACAAATATATTATTTATATTAAAAATATAAAATTATAATTTAAAATTACCGTATATCATACTTATATTGGAAAGTCTAATTAAATGATAATAAAACCATTCTATATAATATTTTCTTATCTTATATATATAACGTCGGCCTCATGGATGACCACATACGTGTGATTATCTGCCACGTGTGTGGTTCTCCGCAAAAGATGAGTTTCAATGCGGTGACTGACTTTTTGAGCCAAATTTTTATTTATTTTTTATTTTTGTGGTACTTCAAGAGTTCAAGTTATTAAAACAAACAATGTTAAAATAGGAAATAAAATAAATAATATCAAAGGTTTGAGTTTTTTTTGGAAGTAATCAAAGGTCTAGTTTTGGATAAGTGAAATTGACTTTTGAAACTTTGGGTCATTTTCCTAGGCAGATGATATTATCATTAGTATGTCGAAGATTTTGTATAAGGAAATAAAAGTCTATATGAGCGGTGAAATTATAATGAGAAGGGCTAGAATCTCATATCCAACCCGTTAAAAAACTTTCTTTTTATAATATAATATATAAATAACATTTACTTATCTGTATCAAATTTGGAACTATTATATATGTTCTATTTATTTATTTATAACTCGAACTAATCACTAATTTTCTAAATTACACTTTATTTATTTATTAAATTGTTATTTAATTTTAGATTTTTTTTTTACAAAAAGAAATATATAATAATAAAGGCAGTTTTTAGAAAGAAAATAACAAAAGTACAAAACATTTAATTCTTCATCTACATATAGTGGTGGATTGGTGGCAAAATGGAACCAGACCGGTAGCCAAGCCTGGCACGGCGTGGCTAAGAGACAGGCCAGGCCAAGGCATGGTACCAAGCAGGCCCAGGTTGGGCCGCAAGAGTGAGGCCCGCATGGCCATGGTTTGGCCAATTTTTGTTTTTCAAATAAAAACTAATTACACAATATATATTAATATATGCATAAATGTATAAAGATAAGCTTGCAGTGAATTTGTTAAAGCTTACAACTTATTCACCAACCATGGTTCGATTCCCACTACACTAATTTTACAAAAAAAATTTAAAAAAACTTATTAAATAATATATATATATATATTATAATATGCATAATTAAGTAATGTGTAATTCATAGTGAAGTGGTTAAGTCACTCAAAATTTTTAATGTAACCATGGTTCGAAACCCACTAAAAGCATTTTTACAAAAATTAAAAAAAAAACCTACCACGCCAAAAGCCCAGGCCAGGCCGTCCAATTTGCCACCCTTATCTCCATAGTTATATAAGAAAAAAAAAATTCAATATAGAAATTTAATACAACACAATAAAATTATTTAATAAAAAATCTATTATAAAAATACATATAACAATGAGGAAATTCACAAAATACCTATAACAATTGTGGAAGACAATTTATGTTTGAAAATAATGAGAGTTGGAGTGAAATTCAAAAAAAAAAAGTGGTAGACCATTATTGATAATTTGGGAACCGTAGAAGAAAAAAGTTTATTTAAAAAAAACTTGATACAATATTAAATGACAATTTGGTAAAAAAAAATGGGTAATTTAGGAAGTTGGTTGTTTGTTTGATTTGTAAATAAATAGAAGAAGTTGATCATTTATAATGGCTTCAAATTTGATGTAGAGAAACAAATGTTGGCTATGTTTGAGATTACTTTTGCTTGAGAAATAATCACTTATTCCTCAAGTTTTGAGCATATGGGTGTTTGGTAAACTTCCCAAAAGCAACTTATTTTACAATTTGCTTCTCCATTAATCAGCTTTTGAGAAGCTGGGTGGGGGTTGCTTTTGGAAGCAGAAGTTGGCTTATTGCTTATACAATGTCCAAAATACCCTAATTATTTAATTTAAAAGACGATAATGCCCTCACATTAAGTAATTGTTAGAAATAATTTTTTCAAACAAAAAAACATAATTTCAGAAATAATTAAAATTCAAAATAAAAGAGAATATTATTTTTAATAAAAAAAACTTTAAAAAAAAAAAAACCTTGATGGACAGTGGCCACCTTGTCGCCGGTGATAGTGGCCACCATCGTCGCCGGCGAAAGTGGCAGGGGGTTAACTGGACTTCTCCGGCGAAGTCGACGCCGTCAGAGGAGGCTGGTTTCTGTCGCGACGACAGATCCATCGCAATCGAAATCGCCAGATCTGTCGTGATCGATTGCAATAATGAAAGAGGCTCGCTGGAGAAGAATCGGCCACCATGTTGTGCTCCAGCGATCTCGAGAACTTGAGGAAGTTGTTCTGTTGCCGCAATCGAAAACCATCGCCGGAGAGATAGTTCGTCGTGAGAACGGGAGGAGACTGTTCGTCGCCTCCTCCACTGCCGGAGGAAAACCAGTCTCTTCTTCCAACGCCACCGGCGGAGGCTGGTCCTCGTCTGTGCTGAGTTTCAAATCAATTTGAGCGAGTTGACTCAGGAAGAAATTGAGTTGACTCGGTAATTTTTATTTTGTTTAAATTTTTTTATATTCTTTATATTTATATTATTAATGATGTCTATTTTAGTAATTTTGTTTAATATATTTTCCATCATTTCAAAATTTAAGTACTTTTAAAATTCAGTTTACCAAACATTTAACAATTTTTTTTCTAAAGTTGATTATTTCTAAAATTAAGCTATAAACAGATTTTTTCCAAAGCAAAGCAATCCCAAACATAGCTGTTGTCCACATGTCACATTATAAAGATAAAGAGAGAGAGTTGATAGAGTGGATTGAGATAGTGATTCTAGCACTCCTCAATTATAATTTGAAATGTTTTTTGAATTACTTTTATATTGTTTTTAAATATTACAATATTTCCGATTTTGAGGAAGGGATACAACATAAAAACTTTTATTGTCAACCTCATATTGTCATACTTTTACGTTTTATTTTTCTTTTTTAAGAAAATACTTTTATGTTGTTAAAAACATTAATAAGTATTTACAATGTTTAATTGAATTATGTAAAAATGATATAATTAACTCCCAACAACAAAAGTGAAATTTGTACAAACTCTTGTTACATTATAAAAAGCTCAATAACTTCCGCCAAGTTTTCCATCCAAAATAACGTAGACCATTAATTGCAAAATTAAAACGCTTCCATCAAGGATTGAACCCTCATTCTTGTGATAAAAAGCCACAAACCTAACCAAATAAGCTATTCCACTTCATTGTTGGTGGTTTGTTGATATAAATGTATATATTGTTATATAGTTATATAATTTGTATAAAATAATTTAAATATGTTTATATAATTTAAAATAAACTCATTTAAACCTCTACTAGGCAAAAATTTATGGGAAAGTGTTTCTCCAAATATACCTTTTTTTAAAAATAAAATAAAATTGTACCAACCAAACAACTGTAATTATTTAAAAAAAAACCTCTCTTTTTCCAATAGAGGTTTTTCAAAAGTCCAACTAAACAAGCTCTAAAAGTGATATACAATATAATGTCATGTTGTATGCCTCAAAATATTTTAAGAAATCCATACTAAAGTAGGATAATCTTTAGTACAAACTATTTTATATCCCCATCATTCTTACATTGACAAAATTTAATTAATTAATTTTGATGAAATTTGTTATGTGTGTTTAGAAATGAAATATATTTATAAAAATATTTGAAAATTTATCAAGTAGGAGAACTATTTTTGTTTTTCCAATATTTCTTATGTTTCCCTACTTTTTATAATGTTTTGACTTTTGGGTTACAAAATTTAAGAAAAATAGTTTCCAAATTAAAAGTATTTTAAATACTTTCCATGAGTATATCTCATTTTCCTTAACTTCCAATCTTCCATGCAAAAAAAATAAAAATAAAAAAATAAAATCTCAACAGGATTAGTTAAAGAGTGGTGCTATTGGCACACCCCCTACTGATCTATTTATGCCCCACTTTTTTAATTATAAAATATTCTTTTTTTTACTTCATCAAAATTACTTAAAGATACATACAATTTAGGAAAGAAATATTCTACAAAGTAAATCTATTAAAATTTCACATTCCTTTTCACAAAAAAAAAAACCTAGTAATCTGTTTCTTCAAAAAAAAATAGCTCTTAAACTCTAAAATCTACTTCTTACATACATATAAATTATTATGGAATAGTTTAAGAACGATATCAAGAATATGGAAGAATTGTCTAAGATCGATATCAAATATCTTGAAGAATTGTCTGAGAATAACATAAAACAAGAATTATTTGACAATGATAGTAAGCATCAGGAAACAATTTATTCTCCGAAAATAAGTTTGAAGTTTATTTTTTCTTTAGAATGATATCAAGATGTCGTTGTGTTGAAATACTCTGTTATTTTTTATTTTTTCTTTTCCATCATGAAATAAGAAAAAGAAAAAGAACTAAAAAAAAGAAATAAGAAGAAAAACAATAAATCAAACAATGGAGGTGAGAAAGATATATACAGAGATCAGAGATAAAGAGATCATATATGGTATGTATTAAGTTTGAAAAATAAGTAAAATGGGTAGTTTTGGAAATAAACCAAAAAATTTAATAAAAACATTTAATTTTATTTAATTAAATCAAAATTTTAAAAAGTGGGGCATGAATAGATCAGTAGGGGGTGTGCCAATAGCATACTCTTAGTTAAATTTGATCCAAATGTGGACGGTGTAATATAAGAAAATTGGCACTTGAATTCCTATATTAAAACATATCTCCCTTTCATTTGATGTCTAAAAAGAATTTTTTTTTTCTTTTTTAAATATCTTTACACATTCTCAATTAGTAAAGAATTCTTCAATGAAGCAAACATACTAAATTATTGTACATTAATCTAATAAAATCTTATTACATGTATTTTTTTGGAAGATTTGTAAATAAACCCCTGACTTTTGATCAAACACCAATTAAACCCCCTAGTTTGAACAATCAGTAAAAAAACCCCTACCATTAATTGATAGTTAGTTGACTGTCAGTTGACTTTCTATATATCAAATATTATAATTTAAATCCTTTATTATTAACATAATAAAAAAGGAAAATATATTAAAAATATATAATAGTAATAATAAAATCAATTTCATACAAAAATATTTTTTATATTTTAAAATAAATTTTTTGTTTAAATTTTATAATGATTTTATTGTTTTGTTATAATATATTTATATATATATATATATATTTAATTTTCATTAAAATATATTTTTATATTTTTAGTTTCTAACCTATTCTTAGTATATTTTTTAATTATTTTTTTAGTTCAATTCTAGAAAAAACCACTTCAATAATTATATTTCATTATATTTAATTAAAGTCAACTAACGGTCAACTAACTGTCAACTAATGACATGGGGTTTTTTTGTTGATTGTTCAAACTAGAGGGTTTGATTTGGTATTTGATCAAAAGTCAGGGAGTTATTTACAAATCTCCCTATTTTTTTTTAAAGAATTTACTAATTATATGACTTTTAAAATATATAAATAGATACATATACAATAAGAATTTATTGAACATACAAACTACAATATAATACACCATCTCATTGAAACTTTTCGACACATGAACTTAATTTGTATTAATTAAGAAGAACATGACCTACGACAACAAATGTGGCACGTTACTCAAAAGATTGTATAACAAAATGTCAGAGCATCTCCAATGATATAAGCAAATTTGGATCCTCAAAAGTTGTCACCTCAGCATTTGATGATTGTTTTTAGGAACTACTAAAATTGATGATTGTGTAGTCCACTATGGTACAAACAATTCGTCAAACATCTTGAATACAAAAAAAAAAACTATAGAAGACAAGAGAAGATATATGATATGGGTATTGATCCATTCGTAATGAAGAGGCAAATTTTACCTGATTAAAAATTTTTGGGGTCGAAACAAATGATGAGATGCATAGGCAATCAGAGAAAAAAAGAGGAAAAAAAAAGCCATAGATGAGATATAAAGAATAAAATTACAGCAGTTATTTTGGGGGTTTAGTTTGTATTTGATGATTGAAAGTCAATCTTCAAATTTGATTATTGAAGAGGCAATTTGATTATTGATTAAGGGTGTGTTTGGTATGGCTTTTCAAGTAGAGCTTCTAGAGTAGATCTTTTTGTAGTAGAGCTTCTAATGAGTAGAGCTTCTAACAAAAAAGGTTTTTGGTTGTGTAAATTACAAAAAAAGTATTGACAATGTATTTTTAGAAATAGTTTTTAGTTGAGTGAATTACAAAAAACGTGTTGACAGTGTTTTAAAAAAGCTCAAAAAAAGCTTTTTGTAAAAACCTAAATTTTGGGTTTCTGTAAGTAGACATAAAATGGCTTTTATAAAGGTATTTGAGACAATTCGTATATTAAAAATGCTGTTTTGAGTTTTGCCAAACGACTAAAAAAAACTTCAAAATAGATTCTAACATTAAAAAAACGCTTTTGATCATTTCAAAAGCCATACCAAACATACACTAAAGCTATTGCTAAATTTTAGTGATTTTGTTGGACCCTGTTTTTAGGATAAATAATCAAATTTTGATTACTCTCCTACTTTTGAGAATAGTATTGGAGATGCTCTCAAGTTGTTTCATGACAAAAGCAAGTTAAATTAATAGGTTAATGTAAATTTATAATGGCCAGTTGGCCAAGTCAAAAGTGTCCTTGTACTAGGCACAATTTTTTTTTTCACTTTCTACATTTTTTATTTTCGTGGTAGAACAATCTCTTTGGAAAAAAAAAAAAAAACTTCTTTGATACTGCTTAAATAATATATCACCGATCAGTAGTGAGTATCAGTTGATTCATAATTTTTTTTTTAAATCTGATACCAAATAGGTCTGAAAAAGGTTGAGACGATATCAACTTATCAAGATTAAACACCATATTCCGATTTATGGGCAATGGTGAGACGATAGATAAAACTATCCCATTTACTGTCCACTTCTATTAACAGTTTTCCAAGAGCTCATATAAATCAAGTTTTTTTCCCCCTTAAATATTGAATAAAACAACCATAGAGTCCTTATTGGTGCAGGAAATCCGGTATTTTGATGAGATTTTGTAAGTTATAAATGTGATATTGTTACTTTTGAGAATGTGTGCAAAGCAACATTGTAACTTTACACAACCAATTATTTAACATTACATAATGGATCATGTATGATATTTTGCTTCAAATTAAATTCCCTCGCCTGATAATTTCAAAACAACCAAAAATGAAGTGACATTTTACCTAACACACTTTTGTCCCTTAATTAACTTCTCCAATAATTAAGTTCACTCTCCAAAGAAATATGTATTAACTCAAAAACAACGGTTGGCATTTATTGATTGCAACTTCAAAAAGCATCCTCTATTTTCTTTTTCTTTTTGAGGGGATTCAAAAAGTATCCTCTATTACTCTAATTAACGAAAATGAAGAGAAAGAAAAATTTAGAGAAGAATAAAACTCTTGTATTACTTTGCAAGACAAATATATGGGATTTTATACAAGTTGTATTCTAACGGTAAAATATTTAAAAGGAAGACAATGAATGATAAAAAATCATTCTCAAGTTAATTCAGCACTAATTAATAAAATCTTGACAACTTGAATCCTTTTGTAATGGCTGTGCACTTCACAAGATTAGCTTCCAACGGCTTTATTGTTTTTAACATTCTTCCAATAGTTTTGTGACTCGCTCCAAGTGGGCACTTGCAAGTGTACGAGGCCGGAGTGTAGTACAATAATAAGTAAAGTTCGTTCCCACGAAGATTGAGGAGTTGATTACCGAAATTGATTGATTCAATTGTTATTTGAACAATGATTAAAGAGAGATATTGTCTTGAAACTACAATTACTCTAAATTAAGCTATCAAGCAACTACAAAGTAAAAGATGAACCTGAAAGTAATAATGAATGTAACTATATGATGAGAAATGCTAAGACAAAGAATCCACCTCACCCTCTAACTAATGAAGCTCTAGACTCACTTAACTACCCAATTAGTGCACTTGTGTATTGTAGACCCGTATGCCCAACAATAATCTCTAGTCTCTCTCGAATAATAGAAATAACACCCAAGCATGCCGAAAGCCTATCTCTCGATGACCCTAGAATACATGCATGAATTCATTACGAACTTTGGCACACATACAAGGGTCCTATACGCTAGCATCGTGTATCTCTACCTTACTAGATATATATAGTGGACATTTCATCAAACACGTGGTGGGCGTCACCCCTCGGTCCATAATGCACCACTACAAATTATTCACAAAGGTGATCAATCTAGTGAAAGCATTAAGTATTCAAAAACAACCATAAAAAACACAAGGCACACATGAATAAAAGAGTGGTCTTTATAGATAAATCAAGGGTTTGGTTTCATCAAGCCTTAGCAAACGGAAAATTAGTTCATATTACACATGAGAGCCATCCAAAACATAAATGAGAATAAATACATGGCTCTACAACAAAATATAAGAGAGTAAGAGTTTAGAGAAAACTATATGGAAAGTCTCCTCTAGCTTCTTGGTTCTTCTTCTCCTTCTTATTGTCTTTAGCTTCCTTTTTGCCCAAAGATGAGAGATGATGATGGATTTGGTGTATGGATGTGGTAAAGGCTTTGGATTGTAGGGAAATATAGTGTCTTGGTAGTTTTCTTAGGAGATGCGTGGGTTGTGTTTTAGGAAGATGAAATGAAGAAGGTTGAGAGAATTTTTGGGTAGAGAGTGGTGTTAGGTCTGAAAATGGAAAGGAAATATATAGAAGAGTGAATTAGGGTAGGGGTAAAAAGGTCATTTTTCTAATTTTATACTTTTTTTGGGTAAAGGGGCTACCTTGGGGCGACCTAGGTAAGGTCACCCTGAGGTCGCTTTGCTCTCTGTCTGAAAGGAGAAGTTTTTGGGGCAACTTTGGCTAAAGTGACCTGGAGGTCGCCTTCAGGTCACCTTGAAGTCGCTTTTTTTAACTGAGAGGATAGCGACCTTGAGGTGACCTCCAGGTCACCTTGAGGTAACTTTTGCGTCTGGTGGAGAATTTCTTGAGCTGAGAGGATAGCGACCTTGGGTGACCTCCAGGTCACCTTGATGTCGCTATTGCGTCTGGTGGGGAACTTCTTGAGCAGAGAGGATAGCGACCTTAGGGTGACCTCCAGGTCACCTTGAGGTCACTATTTGGTATGTTTTGGTTACTTGAGTTTTTTCTGCTCCACTTCAACTCCATCCAACACCATTAAGCTCAAAACCCAATTTTGATATGCACAACTTGATTTAAAGGTTAAAAACATGGTTTTATCCCAAAGACGCGCACACTTTGATAAGAATTTGGAGCTACATTTACATGTAGAAATGGAGCAGTCATTTTGTCAAGATTTTTGATTTAACTTGAGTCCTGATTTTTTGCATGATTCTATGGGATCTTATCACCCCCCCTAAAGGTTGGCAAAGAGAGAAATCGAACGCCAAGCTTGTAATGAAAATTCTCAAAGGAATTCCTCGGTAAAGCTTTGGATAAAATATCTGCAATTTGTTTGGTAGTAGGCATGTAATGGACTTGAAGGGCTCCAGCAATAACTTTCTCACGAATGAAATGATAATCAATTTCAATGTGTTTACTTCTAGCATGGAAATACATGATTAAAACTCATGCAAACGGCAATTTTGTTGTCACAAAGAAGTAAGGGACGTCGTTCAAGTTGAATGTCAAGATGGTGAAAGAGATATTGCAACCAAGTGAGTTCAGCAGCGGTTGTAGCAAGAGAACGATATTCAGCCTCATCACTAGATTTTGAAACTATAGGTTGCTTCTTGGAAGCCCAGGACACATAATTTGCACCAAGGAAGATACAGTAACCATTGGTGCTTCGTCTTGTTTGGGGGCAGCCAGCCCAATCTGTATCACAAAAGGCATTTAGAGTCAAAGAGCTTTGAGATAAATAGCGAATACCATGAGTTAAGGTTCCTTTAATGTAACGTAAGATGCGTTTCGCAGCTCGAATATCCTTCATGGTGGGAGATTGAAAGTGTTGACACACAAGATTGACAGCATATGTGAGATCTGGACGTGTGAAAGTAAGGTGTTGAAGAGATCCACATAGTTGGCGATACTTAGTAGCATCAGTTGGATCATCATCATCAGGTAAAGGATTAGGTTTGAGAGAAATAGGAGTATTGATTTTAAAGGCTTCAAGCATTTTTGCTTTAATAAGAAGGTCATAGGCATATTTGGTTTGGGATAAAGAGAGACCACCAGAGAAGTATTTCACTTCTAAGCCAAGACAGTATGTGAGGTTTCCAAGGTCCTTGAGAGCAAATTCTTTGTTGAGGCGAGAAACTAGTTGAGAGATGAGAGAGGGGGCATTCCTGGTTAGTATTACATCATCTACATATACAAGTAAAAGAATTAAATTAGTTCCATGATGATAAATAAATAAAGAATGATCAGTTTTGCTACATTTAAAACCCAAAGTGAAAAGAGAATGAGATAACTTAGAAAACCAAGCACGAGACGCTTGTTTCAGACCATATAATGACTTATGTAAAAGGCAAACATGTGTTGATAGGTTTGGATCCACAAATCCAGGAGCTTGCTCCATAAAAACTTGCTCTTTGAGAATGCCATTGAGAAAAGCATTCTTAACACCTAGTTGCTTGAGTGGCCATTTGAAATGAACAGCAAAGGAAAGTATAACACTAATGGTTGGAGCCTTGACAACGGGACTGAAAGTTTCTCCAAAATCTAGACTTGGGACTTGGGTGTAGCCCTTGGCTACTAAGCGGGCTTTGAATCTATCCATACTACCATCTTCTTTGTATTTTGTTCGATATACCCATTTGGAGCCTACAACATTGGCATTTATAGGACGAGGAACGAGGGACCATGTCTTGTTGAGTTGAAGGGCACCAATAGTCTCTTCTTGCATGGCATCTCTCCAGTTTGTAAACTTGAGAGCAGTATTCAATGTTTTTGGTTCACTCAAAGAAACAACATAGGCTGTATCAGGTTGTGATGATTTGGTAGAGAATTGCAAACATAGTCCTTTAAATAAATGGGAGGTCTTCTTTTTCTAGTAGGATGAGAGACTTGAAGGAGGTGATGGATGAGTGTATTCGATTGGGTCAGCATTAGTGGTAGAAGTGAAGTGATGGTAGTGTTAGTATTATCAATAGTTGGTTCAAAGGCTTGGGAATTGGGTGTAGGACTTGGTGGTAAGGACAAAGACAGATTTGAGACAATGTGTGAAGGTGAGTTTAAAGAGGGATCTTGATAGTCATCAATAAAGAGAGGTTGCCTGGATGGAATTGATAAATCTGGAGGAGATGTGGATAGGGAATTTCCTGAAAACCATTCATCAAAGTTGGGAAAATTAGTTAGAGATAAATTACTAGAAGAAAAGAAATGAGAACTGTCTTTTTTTTTTTCATATGGAAAGTATTTTTCATTAAAAACAACATGTCGTGAAATATAACATGATTTGTTAAAGGGTCAAGACATATGTAACCTTTATGTAATGGGCTGTATCCGATAAACACACATGGAATGGTTTTCTTAGAAAATTTATGCATTGCAGTTGTTTTTAGGTATGGAAAGCATTGAGACCCAAAGATACGCATACCCGAATAATCAGAATTTCTTCCAAAAAGTTGAAGATACAGAGTTTTCTTACCAAGTGAAGTGAGAGGCAATCTATTGACTAAATAAACTAGAAGTTAAGAATGCATCAACCCAGAATTTTAAAAGGACTTTAACATGAAAAAGTAAGGTTAAGACTGTCTCGACGATGTGGCGATGTTTGCGCTCTGCAAGTCCATTTTGTTCAAGAGTGTGAGGGCATGAGATTTGTTGTGTAATTCGACATGTGGCTAAGTGATTTTGAAAGGCATTTGAGGTGAATTCTCCTCCTCCGTCACATTGAAAAATCTTTATTTTCTTGTCAAAGAAATTCTCAACAAATGCTTAAAACTTAAGAAAACAAGTAAACAAATCAGATTTATTTTTTAAAGGATACAACCATGTGTAACGAGTGAAATCATTAACGAAAATAACATAGTATTGAAAATTTTGAGAAGAAATTAATGGGGTTAGACCCCATAAATCACTATGAATTTTTTCCAAAGGGAATTTTGAAACTGAAAGGGATTTATTGAATGAAAGTTTACTACGTTTTCCAAGTTGACAACTAGTACAAATAGATTCTTTGTTCATCCATTGCGAAACACAGATGCTTTTCTTATTTTCTAAAGATTGTAAGAAATTTAAATTGGGATGTCCTAAGTGGGCATTCCATGTTTCTGAAGGAGCTCCTTTAGCGTTGACTGCAGTAAGTGCTTTAAGATTTTCTTTGCCAAGCACAAATAGATTTCCTTGTCTATGTCCTTTTGCTAGAATCTGTTGCTTCTGATCCTTAATGACAAAACCAGTGGAGTTAAACTCAAAAGTGCAAGAGTTATCATAATAAGTTGGTTAACATGAAAGTAATTTCTTTTTAATTTTTGGAACCACTAAAACATTATTTAAAGCAAGCCTGCCTTGTGTGGTTTTTATCAATTTCTTACCGGTGTGTGTGATAGGTAACGCTTGCCCATTACCAACAAAAATTGAATTAGTACCAAAATAAGGATTCAAAGATTTCAAGTTACCTCCTTGATTTGTTATATGGGCGGTTGCACCAGAGTCCGCATAGAAATTTGGATCATCCCCAGCATTCAAGGTCATTGCTGTTAGAGCTTCTTGAGTGTTGTCTTCATCAGCATAACTGTACCTATAGAAGCACTTGTCGGCAGTATGATTTGTACGATGACAAATTTGGCAAGCTTCTTTATTAGAATTGTGCTTGCTTGATTGTCCCTTCGAAGTGTTGTTGGTGTGATTGGATCTCTGTTGATTTTGGAAAGTCGAAGGTTGATTATTTTGAGCCCTATTGTGAGCGGAAGAGTTTGGTCCTCGTCCTCTTGAGTTACCTCTTCCTCCACGGTATCCTCGTCCTCTTCCTCTTTGTGCATAAAAGTCTTGATTTTGGTTTACTTGTTGTATTTCCTCTGCAAGATAAACCTGCTCAAAGTTTTACAAAGACATGATAAATTGATTATATGATGGATACAGAGGTTTGGATAAAACCGCAATTCGGAACTCCTTGTATTTTGGGTGAAGTGCTCTGGAAAGTTGAAAGACTTTGTCAACATCTGACATAGGCTTTCCAATAGCTGCAAGTTTATCACAGGTCTCCTTAAATTTTTGAAGAAAATCATCAAGAGAAAGAGCTTCTTGAGATAGAGAATATAACCCATTTTTTAACTGAGCTTCATTTTCCTCGGTGTTAGGAAATAGCTGCTCTTGGAGATTATTCCAAATTGAATACGTTGTATCCCCACCAAAGATCATACTGATGACCTCTTCTTTCATATTTTCGAGAAGCCAGGACATGAGTAAGCCATCGTTGTTGATCCAAGTTGCAAAGTTTGGATTTTTTAATTTCTTACCAGCAGAATCAATAATTTCATCAGCTGGCTTTTGAGAATTGTTAATGTGGTGTTCTAATCCTAGGCTTCGAATGAGAGGAAATATTTGAGATTTCCAAATGAGATAATTTATGGTAGATAATGTTATAGAGATTAAGCTAGAACATTGATGAAATGACTGTATGGTTATTTTGGGCTCTTCAAAAGATGACATATTAGAGTAAGGCACTGATACCATAATGAAAATGAAGAGAAAGAAAAACTCAGAGAAGAATAAAACTTTTGTATTACTTTGCAAGACAAATACATGGGATTTTATACAAGTTGTATTCTAACGGTAAAATATTTAAAAGGAAGACAATGAATGATAAAAAAATCATTCTCATGTTAATTCAGTAGTAATTAACAAAATCTTGACAGCTTGAATCATTTTGTAATGGCTGTGCATTCCACAAGATTAGCTTCCAACGGCTTTATTGTTTCTAACATTCTTCCAATAGTTTTGCCAAGATTTTTGGTTTGACTTGAGTCCAGACTTTTTGTCTGATTCTGTGGGATCTTATCACTAATTACACATAAAATGATAAGATATAACAATCCTATGACATACTATGTTTAGTTGAATGTATAAAAGCATATAACAAGAAGAAGTAATTACCCAAAATTTCTCATTTTGTTTTTAATTCTTTTTAACTTGTGTTTCATATCTCTCTACTATAAACTAATAAAACTACTAGAGAAGTGCTAGATACACTCTCTGAATCCACTCTCCCAAAATATAAATGGAGAGAGAGAGTTTTAGAGAGAGAGAGTCTGGACTTCTTTGGCCGTGAATGGAGTCGGTCCGTATCCAATGGCAGGGCTTCAAGAAAGGATTTTAGGGAAGGATTGTTCTCAATTTTTGTGGACAATCTGAATCCTATAGTCGATCAAGGGAGTTTATGGGGTATCTTCAATACATTTGGATTGGTAAGAGATGTGTTTGTGTCTTCTAAAAACAGCTCAAGAAGAAGTGGACTCGCATTCATTCGGTTTGCTTCCATGGCTGCAGCTTCGAAGGTGGCAAGGTTGATGGATGGTATGCACATTTGTGGGTGGCCGATAGTATCAAAAGTGGCAACCTTCGGTTGGAATAATCGGAGGACATTGGTGTCAAAAGATGATAGCCTGAAAGGATGTTTTGCAACGAAGTCTTTTGGAGGACTGTTTTGCTCAGATAACAGAAGAGAGAGAGGTCGTTCTTTTGTTGAGGTGGTTAAGGGAGATAAGCACAGAAAGGTTCCAAGTATAAAGAAAGATAATGTGGAAACGAAGGAGATGTTCTGGGATGGTTCCAAATCGGAGGCTGACTGGCTTTCGAAATGTGCAGTTGTCCTCAAAGGTTTCAACAATGTGTCCAGTGTGAATTATCGGCTGATTAACAGGGGTTTTTCGTTCTCCTCATTGTATTTAGGAGACAAGTTCATCCTATGGAAATTTGAATCAGAAGATGATTGCTTAGGCTTCATTAATAATCGCTATTTTTGGAACGATTGTTTCTCACTCATGGAGAAGTGGTCGTTTTCATCGATTGCAAGAGCTAGACCTGTTTGGATCAATGTTTCGGGAGTTCCCTTGAGTTGTTGGAACTCAGAATTCTTTATGGAGTTGGGAAGATTGATCGGGGATCCACTGATAATTTATAAAGAAACTCTACTTCGAAAAAGACTAGATATAGAGAGATTGTTGGTTCTGATTCCTTTTGGGTTTTGTTGTCCGAGTAAGATCAAGGTAGTTAATGGATACAAGTCATTGATCTTGTCGATGGTGGAGGACACTACTCCTGTGTCTTACTCTTGGGTGGAGGAATTTTTGGGGTTGAAGAAGGACTATCTGGTCTTTTCATCGAATGAGAGGAATAGAGATATTGGGGAGCATGAGGCTTCGAAATTCAAAATTCAAAAGTCATCAAAATTCAAAATTCAAAACTCTTCTGACAAGGTTGGTAAGATGAGTAGTTGGCAGCCCGTGGCTGAAGACACAGAGGAGAATAAACAAATTGGAGGATTTGAAATTGTTGGAGAAATCAAAAAGCATTCTTTGGAGGAGTTAAATTTATTTGTGGACCTTGGGTCAATGGGCCTTGTTGAAGGTAGAAGGACTATTAGGCTAGATCCAAATCTTCTATCTCAAGTTTCTAGTGGGGATGGTCTGGTTGATTCCAATGGGATTGAGCCCACTTTTAAAGCTTGTAGCTGTCCTAATGATGGCGGTGCTGGAGTTGAGAATCCAGGTATGTAGGATATGTCTAGAAGAGAGAATGCAGATGAGGAAAAGGAAGATTTTCTAGGCAACTCTAACCATTTTGAGGACGTTGGAGATAAGTTGTCTAAGGTGAGTCTAGAGAATTGCATCATTGACTATGGTATGGCTCCAAAGGTAAAGGTTGTGTCTTCTAACTTCTCTAATGATAATGTCAAGTTAGAGTTCGCAGAAAGGAAGGATTCCGAATTGGTTCCGGTTCCGGTAATAAAAAGGAGAGGCAGGAAATGCTACCTCCATATCAAAAGTCATGCCAAGAAGACTAGAAAATCCAAGTCTAGAATGTCACCTCAAAATTCTAGTGATTGTGCTGTAGGTATCAAAGAGATGTGGAACCTTGATGAAGAAATAGCGAAGGTGATGGAGAAAGGTTTGTCCATGGGTTTTGACTTCAATGGAAGAAATGAGGAGTTGATGGAGATTATGGCTAGGAGGAAGGACGTGAATGATAATAGGTTTTCTGATTTGGTGAGAAGATTAGTGTCAAAATTCAAGACAAGTGACCTATGATCTTGTTTTGTTTTTGGTCAGTTTCTTGATAGCGTTTTTGTGTTGTGATAGGTTGTTTTTGTCACCTGTATAGTGCTTGGGTGTCTTGCTCTGTTTGCTATTTTGTTTGGTGCAGGGTTCTGGTTGTGGAGGCTCAGCTGGTTGTTGGAGCCTTGTTTTTACTCTTGAGTTGTCTTGCAAATACTAAGGGAGCGCTGTTGTTTCTCTGAGTGTTGGGTTGCTTTGCTTGCTGTCAGTGGCAGATCCAGAAATTTTAATGAGGTGGGGACACTTGAACAAAAATCAATTATTTAAAAAAAATGAATGAAAATTTAAAATCATAGTAAAATGTGTTTTTTTATATAAAAAATGATGGTATAATGAATTTTTAATTAAAAAATAGAATACTTACTCGAAATGAATTAAATAATCTTACATTTAACAGAATTAAAAACAAGAAACAAAATATTAAAAAAAAAAACAATAACAAGAAAAACAAAATGAACAATGAAAAATTATAGTATTTATTCGTAAAAAAAATTAAAATATGGTTTTAAAATAAAAAATTTTGTTTTGTATTTATAGTGAATTCACTTTAAATTTATACAAAAATAACTGATTAATAAATACTACTAGAAATTATTTTTGTATAAATTTAAAGTGAATTATTGATTCTAAATAAATTAGAATAATAAAATAAAGAAAAATATAAAGGATAAAATAAAATAAATCATAATAATAGATGAACTATTTTAATATAATAAATTTAAATTTGAGATTTTAGAGTTTATTGATTGGATGTGTTAAGTATGTCAAACTAAAAATATTAGAAATAAGAAAATTTCAAAATAATAATAGATAAGATAATTTACTATATAATAAAATTGAATTAAGTAAACCACAAATTAATGGTAGTTAAGAATTTAACAATGAGGGGAAAAAGAAAATGGATTATTTTATTGTAGAAGAAAATGGAAATTTGATAAAGGAATTGGAAACGAGTGTAAAATAAAAATAGATATTAAAAAGTATTTGTTTTACTTACGCTGATAATTGAACCAATGACTAAAACTAAAAAAATGAAAACAATAAACTAACAGTGCTGTGTAACAACATATGTCATGATGTGTTATTTGTGATATATATATATGTAAACATAAAATGATTTTTTTTTTTGAAAATTTGAGGTGGGGCACGGGCCCCACCTGGTCTCTATATGGGTTCGCCCCTGCTTGCTGTGCTCTGTGGTGCTTTGTTGTGGTGCTGTGATTTCAGTGGCTTTCGCAGATGAATTAGCCATGAAAGTTTCGAGTATGGTTGGGGTCTGATTGATGTGGGGAAATTTCTGTTCTCAGTTTGTTGCGTTTATGTTTTTCTCTTATTGTTTTGCTCTGTTTCTACAGATCTTGGCCTGTTTGGGGTTTGTTTTCGTTAGTCTGCTTCCCTGTTGTGATGGGGCTATTGCTGGCCGTTGTGTGCCTGTTTGGGTTGTTTGTTTTGTGCCTTTGTGCCTCAAATGTTAAAAATTAAAATAATGAAATTCGGTTTATATAAAGTTTTTATAATATATTTTTAAACCATTTAACTCTAATTAACTAGTGTTTGGTAATGAAAATTTGATGAAAAGAAATATCGGAGCAATTCAATTTGGGACCAGACACTTAAGAAATAAAAAAAATTGTAGAGTCTTAAAAAGAAATACACCTGATATATATATATATATATATATATATATATATACTGATATTAAATGACAATATTAAAGTTAGAGAAGAAGGGCAAGATAGGAAATAAGATGTTAGTCTATATTGTAAATAAAATGAAAAAGTAGGCTATTTATGAAGGCTATTTATGAAGGCTACAAATTTAATGTGAAAAAATAAAAGTTGTCCACATGTCACCACATGTTGAGAGACTATGTTGAGAGAGTGGGTTGAGAGGGTGTATCTAGCACTCCTCAAACTACTATAACCCAAAGAATCAAATTATCACTGATATATGGAAGCAAAGTGAGGAGCTTACCCATAATATCAAACCCTGAGTTTCATAGAAAATAACAAGCTGCAGAAATGTTATATATATAGAAACATGGAGTATCAATTAATCTAATCAAAGAGACTGATAAATCATTTGCTGCTGAGAGCATTACAAACTTCGGATTTATGACTCTTTTAACACCAACCCAAGCAATGTAACCTCTGCTTCGATGATTAAGGTATCATCCACCAAGTAGCCCCGTTTCGGATCCTTTAGTTTAGCCAATGAAATGAACTCTCTAAAACCGAAGGCACTGCTATCCGAAGAAGAATACAGATACATATCTGTAAAAAAAAAAAAAAAAAAAATTTGCAGAAAAGAAAATAAATGAGTACATTATTTGCAACCCATAAGAACAAATCAGAAAATCAAAAGCTCTACCAGATTTTGTGTACTTAGCCTCACCTTCATATTCAATGTGCTTTCCATTCATTTTTTGTTGTTTGACACGCAGAATAAATTTCACAAACAATTTAGTATTCAAAGGAATACTTGACCGAGACACATCTAAAAACAATGAAATACTATTGCCTTCGCCTTCTACAGTTCCATTAGGGAAGAGCAAGATATTCCTGTAGTTAAAATGTATATCAATATTCAATTGTCATTGTAATATATACAAAACAGGAATTAACTGGGTTGGTTTAATTAACTATGAAAGAAATTAATTATATACCATTTGTAGCATCCAAATGAATCAGACACATAAGTTTTCTCAACTAAAGTTGAAAAATTGTTAACTTTCCAAGTATGGCAATATGTAGCAGGCTCTATCATCATTGACAAATGCTCCTCTTTAAGAGTGTTTCCGACAACAAACACCTCCACACCGAAGACACAAGCATTATCAGTAAGGTACCCATTCACAGGATTGGAAAATGTATTCAAGTCGATGAATTTTGCAATACCACAGCTAGTGTTCATCGCATGATAACGGTTTTCATACCAATCTGTACCACAGGATGTAGCAGATAAGTACTAGAACGTTAAAATTTCCAACTTTAGCATTTAAATTTATAATCCATAACTATATGTAATGATACTAGTCATACTACACTGTCAATGATTATACCTTTGTTGCTAAAATACTTGTTCTGAGAATGATTGAATATGAAAAATTTTGAAATCACATTGACTTCCCACCTTGCAGGGAGAGAACTAGTTTTCAACAATACCAAGTAAATAGAAATATGATTCTTCCCATTTTTGCTCTTCTTCCCTGTTGGATAGATGCACAATTTCCTGTAATAGCAAATTAAAATGCATAGAGAAAATCAGAACACATTACATGACTATTGAAGGCCAGTTCATTGTAGTCTTTATATAGAGCATCACATATATATAACTATTAATAAGTCCACATTTTGCAAACAAGTATAAATTGCCAACATATACCATTTGTAGCCTCCTGCATCAAATTCGCCTGAGCTGAATTGGGCTATTGAAGCTGCAGATAATGATGAGAAATTTTGGATTTTTAATAAGTAATGACTTGGTGGAGCATTTCTCCCTGAAAAATGTCAAATGAACAACCATGCTTTATAGACAAAATTGTATGTAGTAAAAGATGAAATTGTTTTTTTCTTAGTAACTGAACACACTAAAAACAAAAAAGTGTGCTGCACTTCACTAGAGAAAAACTGTTATTTGCAGCTATTCAGTGCTACAATAAAAATAAAAATTATACTTGTTAATAATGTACAATAGAGCATAAGCATTAGCATAAAGAAAATAGCTAGAGATATGGAAGATATACCAATTAAAATGGATTCTGCAGCTATGGAGTCTTGCATGTTGAACTATAAGTTGAACACAGAAAAAAGTATTGTATGTTGTGTAAAGCAACAATAGAATGAAGTATGAATTTATATAAACTCTCTAATCATATAATAAATATTATCTCGATCTGTTCTTGCCAGAAAAATATACTGTGTATTAAATGTATTCTTATAGTTCCAACATACCTTTCTTCGGCTTTTGAACCCACTTTTCCCTCTAATTTATCTTCTTTTCCAGGATAATGACTGTTGAGATCGTTGGCAGTCTCTGTACAGGTTGTGAACCGGACAAGACAATTGTATGTGGCCAAATATTTCAAATACTTCTTCGTAGTGTGTGTACATTTAGACAGGATGCAGCCAGAAAAATAGAATACAGAGCAAATATATATGATCCCGATAGTAGATTTCAAGACTAGAAAATTAAAAATAACATTTACAGCACTCAACTGCTTGGATGGGTTTTCAAAGAGTCATAAATCAGTTTTGGAATGCTATCAGCAAATTCGTAATTTTGTTTGTGATGTTGGGGTGGTATATCTTCTTTCAGAATCTTGTAATTTCTGTAGTTGCTTTTATTGTGGTTAGTTCAAGTCCTGAAAACTTCGATCTTGATCATACATATTATATATGCTACAAATATATTTTGTACTATAATTTCTTTCTCAGGTCTAGTGATTTTCTGAGTTGCAGCTTTCATCAATGCTTCAACTAAAGAACACAGACAATTGACCTGTCGCTAGCTATTTTCTATCAAAAAAAATGTACGTCTATTTCACTAATTTGGTTGTGAAATTCTTCTTGTGCATCAAAGATCAAGAGCATGGAGGGGGAAATTATAGCCATCTGTGATATATATTTGGAGCTTACAATCCATCGTTTTGCATTTTATATAACACTGACATTGTTACGTGATCGAAGTATTCCACTGTAAGATGGTCACTATATATGTTTCTACTGTGTCATTTTAATCTTGATTGTCAATCAAAATGCAGATCTGCCGTCCTCTTTTAGTCTTTCGAAAGTGAAAGTGATCGACACCAAGATCGGACAACAACAAAAAGGATTAATTTGGACAATTTTACTGACACTCATTATATATATTTTGATATCCTGTGAAATTTTTAAGCAATTATTGTTTAAACAAAAAAAATTATCACAGTGAAGTCTGGTTACATTTTGCAATTAAAGATAACAAAAAAGAACTAGTTAGAATTGATTAAAGATATATGAACTTGAGCATAATAATATATAAAGGAATAAGACAAACATCGAAGATGCAACTACCTATACTTTCAAAACGTACCCTGATGAGTTTCACAGAAAATAATAAATGTATCCATATTTCAATCTAATATCATTATATCACAAATTAAAAAAATCATATATTTTTGCTGAAAGCACTGCAAACGACACATTTATGTCTTCGTGCATCCGGTAGGCGTTTTTCATTTGCTGTTTTTCGAGAAAGAAAATGAAAATGAAAACACTGTTTTTGCTTTCATTTTCGAAATCTGAAAACACGTTGTTATAGGTAAAAATCATCATTAAGGACACGTCATTACAGTAAGGGGCCACGTAAGCAAAGTCAAGAAAAGTCAAGCGTTAAAGGGCAGAAATTCCCCAAGGGAATTTACTCGGCAAAGAGCAAAGCAACCCGACCATAGACGAAGAAATCAGCTCGGGCATACTCGGTCATGCTCGGGATCAGATAATGAAGACGAGTACTTCACAAACATATGGACAGAATCAGCAGCAAGCAACTCCACAATAAGCAACGATACGACTATCAGAGTTCAACTGAAAGGCAAACAGATTTCCCGCAGATAAAGGGTGAGGAATCCGACGCAGATTCGGACTCAGTCAAAACAGGAAACAGGATAAACTCCAGAAAGAGACAGACTTCAATTAGAACTAGGAAATCACACAAAATACGGGTATCACAACACCAAACCCTAGCAGTACCATAAACCCTAGCAATAACATGTATAAATACCCCTGTAAGAAACATAACAGGGGGACGGGAGAAGTAGCAGGAGAAATCAGAGAGAGATACTTTATAATTGAGTTTTTCATAGTGGATTTGACTTTGTTGCTCAAGCAACAACCCGTGGATTTTTCTCCAGTTAAAAGGAGTTTTTACCACGTATTTGTGTCTCTTGATTTATTATTTTCTTGCGGTATTATACTTATCTGTTCTTATTTTCACTTGATACAAGTTCGTTGATAGTGACGACGAAAAATCACCATCAACACACGTCTAGTAGGATACACTAAAAGCTGGAGTTTGAAAATAAAAACTGATAAAAATAAGTGCAGTTGAATAACTCAATATTATCAAAATTGTATATGAATTTTGCATTTTGTTTGATATTATAGCCTAAAATTATAGAAAAATTGGTCGGTGGAAAATTTTCTGTTGGCATTTGTAAATTTGATAAAAAAAAAAAGTCAATAACACATCACTAATAATAATCAATTAAAAACAAGTATTTAATTTTTTTTAAGATATTTTTTTTTTATTTTTTAAATAAAAGTATTTAATATTTTTTTGTTACTTTTAAAATTTACATTAATGTTAAAGATAAGATTTTTAAGATAATGTAACATACAAGATTAAATTTGTAAAAAAAAAGATAAAATATAAAATATAATTTACGTTTAATAATATAAAATTATTTTATGGTATGCATTTGTTGAAGAAGAAGAATCGACACAACGATTTTTCTTTTTGGTCTGAATGTTTTTTAAATGGGAGGATGAAGAGGAATTTTTTTTCTTGGTTTGCATTTGAAGAAAAAGAAGAACAAAATTGTTTTCATGTGTTTTTTTTTTTTAATTGGAAGAAGAAGAATAATTTGTTTCATGGTCTGTGTTTGAAGAAAAGAACATACATGTTTTCATGGCCCGTGTATTTTTAATTGGAAGAAGAAGAACAATTGAAAGAAGAATTTTCACCGACTCTTTGTTTGAAGAACAGATACTTTATTTCATGGTCTGCAATTTTTAATATTTATTAACATTGTTTGGTATTTCTTAGAGCATACCCCACTGTACTTTATTTAAAAAGATTGAAACTCTAAATTTACTTTTAATATTTTATATTCTATATTTACTACAGTATCCATAGATATAAACAAATATATGATATTTATACATTTTTACCTTTTTAATTAAATCAATTAATCTATAATAGGTTTTAATTTATAAATTATATTATCATAAAAATTATACCATTATTTAATAGTTTTTCATTTATCAAAAAGTAAAGACAGTTACATACGTAGTGACATAAAACCTTCTAAATAAAATTTCAAAGACATAAACATATTAAAATTATGTAGAAAATTGTTTGATGAAAAAATAAGATAAAATATATGAGAGAAATGTGAGAAAATTTGGTAAGCAATATTATATGCTAATTTAAGTGATAAAACTAAAGTAAAAAATTATAACAAATTCTTATGCACTAATAAAAATGTTATATTCTTACAGAAAGTAAGAAAAACAAACAAATTAAAAAAAAAATTATTAAAAATTTTGTTGAAAAATAAAATTATATAAAAATATTTTATTGAAAAAATAAAAAATAATAATGAAAATATAAGTTTATTTAGATATAGAAATAGAAATATGAAAAAAATAGAGATGAATAATACGGCGGGAGTGAAATTTTTTTAATGATAAATATGGAGTGAATATTCTCTTTTAAAACTTTATTTTAGAGATGGAGACATAGATAAATTAAAAAAAGGGGTAAGAAACGGAATTGACTTCTTGACCTGCTATTTTATAGCTGATTACAAACTAGTACGTAAATTATTACTTTCATTGTTGCTACAACACTTCTCAGTTCTCAGTATCTCTCTCCAACATGGCTATACCTACAGGCTCCATAATCCATATCATTAAAAGGTGTATCTTCTGCTTCCATTTTGATATTTATCTTGTACTTTTTTGTCAGCTTTCATGCTTTTTATAACTTATGTGATATTGTTATTATTATTATTATTATATTATTTTCAGGAAGAAATGCACAGCCGAGTCATTACTCGTTCAAAATTGAGTCTTTCTCTTTGTTGTCTAAAGCTTCGATAGTGAAATTTTGCTCAGACGATTTTGAAGCAGGAGGCCACAAATGTATGCTTTGTCACATTTTATACTTGTTTGCATGATATTTTCTTCAGTTACATGTGATTCAATAACATAAAACTCTTTTGCACACTTGCTTCTGGGATTTTCTAATTGATCCTCCTTTTGCTATGCAATATTATTACTTGCTATATATTACAGGAAAGTGTGGATCTATCCAACCGGAGATAATAGCGTAACTAGAAAAGATCATGTCTCTATTTACTTGGAATTGTTGGAAACTAGTTCTTTCCCTACAGGGTGGGAAGTCAACGCGATTTTAAACTTGTTCATATTCAATCATCGGCAGAACAAATATTTCAGCAACAAAGGTAGGGAGATGGCTATGGTACAAAGGCTAGGTGTGCTTTGTACGGTACAACAACATAAAAAGCAACATATAAATAATAATAAAAAAAAAATTAGTGTTTGCCAGGCCAAAAAAAAGCAACCGGTTTCAACCGGTTGATGTAGGTTTAATAATTTTTTAATATAATATATAAATATATACATATTAATAATGTAATTATATTATATTACATAATAATTAATAAAAAATAATTTGAAGTAAAAAAATATTGAAAAAATTCATTTAAAATATATGAAAATTAGAAATATTATTATTCAAGATAAATAAAATAAAATAAAAAGTATAAAAAATTTTGAATTTCAAGAACGAGTTCAACGTAGGTTGAACAAGTTTAACGTTCGTATTAACGTTAAACTTGTTCAGTGAACGAGTTAACGTAAACCTTCATGAACAAGTTCAACGTAGGTTGAACAAGTTTAACGTTCGTATTAACATTAAACTTGTACAAAGAACAAGTTAACGTAAACCTTCATAAACAAGTTCAACGTAGGTTGAACAAATTTAACGTTCATCTGAACGTTAAACTTATGCATTGAACAAGTCAACGTAATTCTTTGTGAACAAGTTCAACGTATGTTGAACGAGTTTAACGTTTATCTTATAACGTTAAACTTGTTCAATGAACAAGTTAACCTAAACCTTCATGAACAAGTCCAACGTAGGTTGAACAAGTTTAACGTTCGTATTAACGTTAAACTTGTTCAATGAACAAGTTAACGTAAACCTTCATGAACAAGTTCAACGTAGGTTGAACAAGTTCAACGTAGGTTGAACAAGTTTAAAGTTTTTCTGAACGTTAAACTTGTACATTGAACAAGTCAACGTAATTCTTCGTGAACAAGTTCAACGTATGTTGAACGAGTTTAACGTTTATCTTTTAACGTTAAACTTGTTCAATAAACAAGTTCAACGTAGGTTGAACAAGTTTAACGTTCGTATTAACGTTAAACTTGTTCAATGAACAAGTTAACGTAAATCTTCATGAATAAGTTCAACGTAGGTTGAACAAGTTTAACGTTCATCTGAACGTTAAACTTGTACATTGAACAAGTCAACGTAATTCTTCGTGAACAAGTTCAATGTATGTTGAACGAGTTTAACGTTTATCTTATAACGTTAAACTTCTTCAATGAACAAGTTAAAGTAAACCTTCATGAACAAGTTCAACGTAGGTTGAACAAGTTTAACGTTCGTATTAACATTAAACTTGTTCAGTGAACAAGTTAACGTAAACCTTCATGAACAAGTTCAACGTAGGTTGAACAAGTTTAATGTTCGTATTAACGTTAAATTTGTTCAATGAACAAGTTAACGTAAACCTTCATGAACAAGTTCAACGTAGGTTGAACAAGTTTAACGTTCAGCTGAACGTTAAACTTGTACATTGAATAAGTCAACGTAATTCTTCGTGAATAAGTCAACGTAATTCTTCGTGAACAAGTTCAACGTATGTTGAACGAGTTTAACGTTTATCTTATAACATTAAACTTGTTCAATGAACAAGTTAACGTAAATCTTCATGAACAAGTTCAAAGTAGGTTGAACAAGTTTAACGTTTATCTGAACGTTAAACTTGTACATTGAACAAGTCAACGTAATTCTTCGTGAACACGTTCAACGTATGTTGAACGAGTTTAACGTTTATCTTATAACGTTAAACTTGTTCAATGAACAAGTTAACGTAAACCTTCATGAACAAGTTCAACGTAGGTTGAACAAGTTTAACGTTCATATTAACGTTAAACTTGTTCAATGAACAAGTTAACGTAAATCTTCATGAACAAGTTCAACGTAGGTTGAACAAGTTTAACGTAGGTTGAACAAGTTTAACGTTCATCTGAACGTTAAACTTGTACATTGGACAAGTCAACGTAATTTTTCGTGAACAAGTTCAACGTATGTTGAACGAGTTTAACGTTTATCTTATAACGTTAAACTTGTTCAAGAAACAAGTTAACGTAAACCTTCAAGAACAAGTTCATTGTACGCACTCGTTTAGTGAACTAGTCCACGTATACCATCATGAACAACTTGAACGTTTCTCATAGTAAATGAACGCATACCATCATCTCTGTAATTGTTGGCATAAATTAATAAATGAAAGTTTTATTATTCATTCATTTTGTTCTAAACTAATTTTTTTATAATAATATCATTCCGAGCATGATTTATGAATTGCAAATTTTGTTTTCAACTATTAAAATATTCCGGGCTTATGAAACAAGAACATGACTTCACGATATAAGTGTAACGTTTCTGGCATTATGAATATTGTTCTGTACAGATATCAGAATAAATCTTTATGAAGCGATGGTTATTGTAGAATAAATTAGTAGAGAAGATCTTAGGTGTATCTAGTGCATGATGTATCCCTAATGTAATTACTGTATAGATATATTATAATCAAAAAATTATATTTGTAATTAATGAAATTATTAGTAATCAACCAATATTGAAAATGAAAATCAAAAAAATTTATACATAGCTATACCCAAAAATTATATTGTACAGTAAATAATTTATAAATTCCATATAATTGACTAAATTTTTTGCAATGGGATGCATTTGCTAGTCTTAATTAGTTTGTATTTATTATTTCCAAATCACATGATTATGTGTCACACCAAGCAGAACCCATAATGCAATTACCCTCCCAGTGCAGGAGATGTGATGCAGACCAAAACGGAACTCACACGCGTTCGAACACACAAGAGTTTCTTTGATCTATAATTCCACAGAAAAACAAGTTATCTTTTATTGTTCAGTCCAATCTAAAAATATCGCTGAGCGATTACAACCAAATAAATAGAAAAGTTTAATAGAAATAATATTTGACAACAATTTGTTTTTAAGTTTAATTTTCTATACGATTGACCTATTTTCTGTAATGGTTAAGAATAAAATAATAATTAAAAATACGTTATTGTTTAGTAAAATTAATTATATGGTTCACAGTTTTTCCTTAATACTTGGTAAAAAATTACATATAAATAACTTCAGTGTTGCAGTAATTGTAATTCTTTGTAAAAAATATATTCGGACACAGTTTATGTTGTTTGTAATCCTGTCAAATCCATCCATAGACCCAAAAGTTTTACAATTTGGTTCGGTTATGTATGTTCAATACAAATCATAAAAATTAAATTAGAGTTGAGAACAACAAATGAAATCAATCAACTTAGGTAAATGATTTTTTTTTCATGATAAATGGTATCAAGTATTTATTGTGTTATATTATAGTACTTAATTTTATGTGGTAATTCATGTAAATATAGATACTAAAATGGGTTTAGTTGATGGGCTGCTGGATTCCTTTAAAAATAGCCCAAATGGAACAAAAACAGGTGGGCCTAATCAATTTAACATTTAAATGGACTCACTCAAGCAATTGTTGAATTAAATGTTAACCCATTTACAAGTGTTAGTCCCAATCACAGAATACACCAAAGCCACAGTTCATTTATTTTCAATTGAACCTACAACAGTAACAGCACAACCCAAAAAATAATCCTATTCATGAAAATTTGGTGTGTGATTTTGGTTTTGTCTGGCAACCCCATTCCATACCCATTCCATGATGACCATTAATAAGTTCCTGCCTTATTAATGTGGTCGACTAACCCATCCACCAACACAATTTCCCCACTTGATTTTTAGTTTTAAAACCAAGTATTTCATTAAACTCTCATATCCTCTCCAAGTCAAGCTCCAGACTCACTGCACCTTCATTTTTCCTCCAGTAGGACATCTATACACATATATGTCATTCTTCCAAAAACGGATTCTTCACCATTTGATCCGCATCTGAAATTCGTCCAAGTAAGTGAAATAGAAAAGTAATTGTTCATGGAATTGCATGAATTACAATCCGTTCATGAATTTTTGTTTAGGATTTTATTGTTGTTTATCTCAATATTTTTCCACTCAAACTCTTCAATGTTCATGGCTTGTAGGTAGTAAAATGGATATGAATAATGAAATTCAAGGCCATGGAACTGGACATCTGGATTTGAACAATGAAGGACACTCAATGTGGCATGAGGCAGACACAACACATACATACAATGAGGAGTACAATCCACATGATAGTTACAACAATAATGAATGGCCATATCATGTGCCTTTTGCACACAGTGGTGTTTCCATAGCCCCAGATTTGTCCGATGAAAATTTGGTGCAACCAGCCGATGTTGATGTTTCCACAACCCCATGTTTGTCTGATGAAAATTTGGTGCAACCGGCCGATAATCTTGTACACAGTGAAGTTATAACTTTACAATTCAGTGATATTATGGGGAAAGAGTTTATATCTGTTACTGATGCTGAGGATTTTTATAAGAAATATTCCTATGGTATGGGGTTCAGCATGCGTAAGGACAGGCTTGCGTCGGGACACACATGGATTAATTACAATTTGTAGGTGGATTTGTTCAAAAGAAGGGTATAGATCAAAAAAGCATGTTCACAGAACCGATAGGGTACATGAACCTAGAGGGCAGACTCGGGAAGGTTGTCGCGCATCAATGAAAATTAATTTTGACAGGGAGAAAATGTTACGGGTGGTTACAGAGTTTGTCAATGAGCATAGTCATAAGTTATTACCTGGGAATCACAGTCAATTCCTTCGTTGTCATCGAAATGTTAAAGATTGTGATATAGCACAAGTGCAATCACTGAGATCAGTTGGAATTAAAACTTCCCAAGTGATGGACCACCTTTGGATCAGTCTGGTAGTTATGCAGCTGTCAATAGTTAATATAAAAATATTTTCCCACCTAGTCAATATTTCCTCTCAATTTCAATTTAAAATTTACAGTAATAAATTTAATAATTAACTATTATCCCTCATTGTCAATATTTTGTTTGCCAAGGTCCCAACAACATACTTAGTATTCAGAATCTTCAAATTCAACCTAACCTGCACAAAAAAGGTTCAATAATGACTGGTGTAATGCCATAAAGAAGATGAAAACACACCACCATGAAGCTTGAAATGCAAGACTCCTATGAATGAAAATATAATTATATTTAACAAAATTACACACAAAAATTGACTTTAACAGAGGTATAAAATGAATGTGAAATACATGATTACAGAAAGGTTAATTAATAAAACACCATCACAGCCATATAAATCAGCACAGACTTCATAAATATTGAACTAAACTTAGAAATCTAATTTCCAGCTAATTATCACAACTGACCATCCTCTGATCTACGATTTTTAATTAATTATCTACAACTCCAAAAATTACGAAATTCAACATAGATGGTCTAGACAAATGGGAAATACTACAGTAAAAGTTTCAATGTAATCTATGATCGATAGCATAGCCAAACAATCTTGTTTTTCCCAAATCTGTCCAGTAGAGACCTTATCCGACCTCTGTCCACTCCGAAATTTACATCAATATTTCTACCCATGTATAACTTACGAAATTTTCCAGATTTAATCTAGACATATAAGGTAATCTACAGTAAAACTTTTAGATCAATACGAAGTCATTAGAACATACAAAAATACCAATCTTTCATGGTTTCCAGAAACTGTCTTAGCAGAATTCTAATACTCATCTCTGTCTATTACAAAAATCATAACAATATTTCTACATACTTAGAAATCATGAAACTTTACATATTTATCCAGAACCGAACCGAAACCAGCGACAAAAAACCGAAACCGAACCGAAAAAAACGTAATTTATCCTATGGTGAGAATGTAATTTATATATCCTGCTTGCATGACCAATTATATTTGCTTAAGTGAATGCACAATTCACAAAATAAGAAAAAATGATCGAATTATCATTTACAAGGAAATTACATCCAACCATGGGTGTTTTTTTAAAGATGTTTTTGAAAATTTGACATGTGTTGTGTAGCATGATAAGAGTAGGAGAATGATTTATTTATAAAATTGTGTTTTTTTTAAGATGTTTTTGAAATTTTGGCATGTGTTGTGTAACATGATAAGAGTAGGAGAAGGATTTATTGATAAAATTCATATGGCCAAAAATAAGATTTTTCATTTGGAACATTTGAATTTTAGAAGCTTGCAAATCTTGTCTAATCAAAATTTGATACATAGAATTCTTTCAATTAAACCAATCGAAACGAGATCTGTGTATTTGGAATGAGCAACTAGACAAATTGAATTGGTGCATGCAAAAAATCAAAAGCTTTTTGAAAGATGAAGATTTTGCATTGAGATCGTGAAAGTATATACATCAATGTAACAATTTTCATCAATGTATATATCAAGAAGGATCACCACCTTTGAGGCTCTGAACAATAAAACTTAAAACTAATACAGATTAACATAATTTGAACTTTATACATTACTGAACTTGCATTCAAGTTACAACAAAACAGACAATCAGGGGCAGCCAACCTTCCATGGCACTTTGGCAGCGTTATTCCTTCTGGTACAAAGAGAGAACAAGATCATGGAGGGAGTTCTCTCAACAGCATGAACCTGAAAAAGGCAAAAAGCATGTGTAATAAATTTAAGAAGTGACAAATAGAAAAGATGCACAAATGACTAATTTGTGTAATATACTCACAATAAAACTCAGAAATTCACACATAAGAGCAGCTATCTTTACTGATAACATCAATATACAAAATTTTTACATTTAAGCAGCTATCATTACTAATAACATCAATATACAAAATTAAATCATCCCATTACACATGAAACAATAAAAAACTAAATTCTCAAAGATGACAACTTTTGCACCTTTAACAACTTATTATCAAATCCTAAATCCTAAACATGAAACTGAACCATAAATGAAGAATTTTACCTCCATCCTATTGTTATAAAAACTGAATGAAATTTTGAAACAAAAACCATTACCCAACTGACAACCCTGCTCTCATATTCCCTGCTAGGAAAAGGTTTATTGCTACATAAAAATTCCCTATTCCTATAAGAAATAAGTGACATATAATGCATACAGCATAATTGTAGGATATGCAAATATACAGAGTGTAATCGTGAACATGAGGACCAAGTGGGAGGACATTGAGAAGATTGATTGCCAAGACATGAATGTCATTCTAGAGCATCATCCTTTAAAAAAACACTTAAAGAGGAATAAAGGGAATTTTCCAACTTGATTAAACCCAGTATAAAACAGCAGTAATCAACTTAACAAACCATTCATCAAACAAAACAAAAATACTGCAAAACAAGAAAAACTGAGAGGAATTTGCCTAATTAATCTATTTTATTCATTCAAGCTCAGATTAGCAGCCAATCACCTATTTTTCCCAAAATAAATAGCATTTCCCTCCTGAAAATGTATATACTGAATTACTGATACTACATTTTGGTCATGACATCATATACTCTGGAACAACAATATATGATGCCGCTGCAAAAAGCAAGAGTGGAATCTACAAAACGGACAGATATAAACACACATAAATGCGCAGATATGCTTCAAAAAAAAAATATATGCGCAGATATAGCATTATCGGTTAAGGGAGTAAGGGACAGATGACCAGCACAATATTACATATCAGGATGGTCTCTACATACAAAACCAGTTAGTCATATATTCATTTAAAATATGTCCCAAAAGAAATTTGTAACTACTACCATCATGCCATGGACATAGTATCTAAATATTGAATGATGTATACAGATTTAGGAGCTACATGAGGACCATGATTCACTTTCAAACTCTCAATGGCATCTTATTTTAAAAGATTTGGATACTGAGCCATATCATAGTATTAATATAGTTACTCAGCTATTTTGTGGTAGACTGCTTGTCCATTTTATATACTTTTTCGTTTTCATGAATAAAATTTCTCAGCAATCCTATTAAATAAAAACTAAACAAAAATAAGTACACAGTTGATATCAGTATGAGGTTTTGTCTCCTCACCTTTCTAACCTCATTCACTATCTCTTCGGTTCCAATCTCAGCCCAAAACGATTGCTGCTTTTGCAAGCTACAAAGGTGTCCAATTGTGGCTCTGGCACTGTAATTACACACATGTACAGACCAGAAATCAGTATATTCCAATAGCATATATTAATTGAATTTGGACTATGGTTGTATCACATAGTTCACAAGAACAATTGAATCTAATCAAGCCAGAAATGGAGACTGATAAGGCACATGTTAAAACTAGTCACACAGGCCATATCTAAGGGCTTTAGATGAATCTATGAAACAATATTGTTTGTATGAAAAATGAATAATTGGGGTAAAATGATGAAAGGAAAAGATACATATAGATATTGTTAGCAGTCTCCCGTGCCTAAACATACAACCGCTGGTTTCATTTCCTTGTAACTATGCACGATGAAAGACTAATAATCTTCAAACTTATATGCAATATTAATTCATATGAAGCAGAAATAAGGATGATAAAAGACAAATGCAGGCAGCAACATCCAATTCTTAACTTCAAACCATAGTTACCATACACAATAGTATTGTTTAACATGGTTATGGACTTATTTCACATACATGTTACTTGAATAAAAGACCAAAACTTCAAGCTTATATGTGAATTTGTCATATGAAGCAGAGCAGTACAGGCTAGCCTAAGAAAGTAAGAAGCAACAGATGGGATGGTCTTGATTTGCATCCTAAAAGCCAAATACAAGCAGCTGCATACAATTCAAAACTTGAAAAATCAATTAATAAACTAACATCCATATTGCAGGTAACTACTTTAGGCAAGGAAAAATGCAACTTCATATCATACTAACAATCATGGTCATGTCACTCTAAAACACAACTCGAGACAAATAAATGCAATCAATATTAAAAATCAGTAACAGTCTTTTTGCAAAGAAATTACCACAGGTCCACAATTACTCCCATTTGCTTTCAAATTAAAAAGTGATAATGTAAAATCAAATTGAGACAAAACTCATCAAAGCATATAGCCTAGCTACCTTCTCGAGCCGAATCCGAAGACAAGATCTCAACAGAAACTAAGCCCTGTCCAAGTCCATTTGGCACAGTGATACTGTGAGAGGATCCATACCACTTTGTTCACATTCCTCCAATGTTTCTTCCTGTAAATTAACTAATTAATATGTATTGTTCGAGTCAAATTTTTACAATTTGCTTTCACATTTTAAAAAAATTACTTAAATAGTTTCAGTTTTCAATATATGAACAATATTTACAAATTTGACAACAAAAAATACTCCTGAAAAGCAAAATTGAGCAAAAAAAAAACCCATGATTGCATCACTATAATAACCTAATTCAAATTTGAATCGATGAGTTTTCTCTAAACAACTTAATTACTTCAAACAACGTTCTAGTTCTAATCAAGTTGATTGATTTAAAAGTAAAATAAGGATAAAAATGAAGTTAGGGTTTGAATTTGGTAAAATAATACCATTAATTGGATCTACTCTCTCGCTCTCTTGACCAACAGAGCCTAAAATTGAAGAAAGAGTTTGACTATATTTTTAGGAACGGCAAACAGAAAAGGAACCCATATGTGGGTTATCCTGGCATTTATCCCACCAAAAGATCAAATAATAGCAAGTTTATCAATAATAAACCATAGACACGAATCATCTTCAATAACATAGATAAAAAAAGATACATTCCAAAACTTATTACAGTATGAAAATGGCAAAATGAAAAAAAAAACAATATAGGGAAAAATTAATTTAGTAGATCATTCATTGATCAAAATTAATCTGTCATCTGCATAATAAAATATGTAAACAGCATAAACAGACACGCTTACATTTGTTAATAAAAAAATTCCTTAAAATTATATATGTTCAAAGGACTGATTAGTTAATACTTAAAGATTATAAGGGAAATTATATGCCTCAGTAGAATAGTAGAGCATACAAGAGAGGGCAACACAATTGAGTTAGCCTTCTTACTTAGCCTTCTTGTATTCCCTAACTGCCAGGTCATGTTCACCCTTGCTACTACTCCCACAAATCGTACTAGGCAAGTTAAACAATGTTCTGAACCTTTGAAGCATTCCTTGGACATACCTTATCTTCTCCGTTTGTGCCTATAATGCATTCACACAAGAAACAAGTAAACTAGCAATTAGGTTAATCTAGATGCATGAATTTCCCAGAAAATCTGAAATTTGTATCTTACCAACCTGTCTCTTCAAATAGAGGTTTAAAAGCGCAACTACCCCTAGAATTAACTCCTTGCATTAGATTGAACAAGTGAGAAGTCTCTGAACCTTCGGGATTATCTTCAATCTATTTCAATTTTGACTCGATGTCTGCACAAGCATCAAATTTACAACAAAACCAATAAACATGGACTTATTCCAACAACTATAATATTTAAAACCTATACACAACAAAACCATAAGCAACAGATGAAATGCTTACATACCAATATACCATCAATTGTAGTTTTGCATGAGACAAAGCAATCAAAATTGTCCTTAACCAATAGTTTTCTCTGTTGAGTCCGTCCTTTAAGATCAGTTTTCAGACCAAGAGCACCAGACTTCAAATCTGCTCCACTAGTATCTTGGTGTACTCGAGATAGAAACAACTTTGCCTCAAAATTTTCAGAGAAATTCATCAACTTCTCTGCAAAAATTCAGTTAAAAATATATTAATCCAGTTATCATCAAAAATATTAACTCCAACAATTAACATCCACTGCTGCACCAAGGATGAGTTCCCAAATGTTCAATTATCCACAGAATCCAAGAAAACACAAACATTCTGCAACAGGCACATGTATTAACCAAAATGTGATAAAAGGAGATAAATAATATAAATGGCATCAAAAGAGTAACATCATAAAAAGAAACAAACAATGCAATGACATCAAAAGCAAAACTAGTTTGATGAAAAAACTAGATTCCCTGTAAATAATCATATACATTTATAAATATAAGATTATTATTCTTCTGAGAATCAGATTAAATAAATATTGTAATTCAAACCACAAAAAAATTCAATATGCCAATTTCAATCAAGGGAGACCTATCGAATTTAAGAAAGATAAAAACTCACATCGGAGCAGGGTGTGAGGTTCAAGAAAGAGAAGAACTCGTAGAACTGGCGGCGACCGCTCTTCCTTTCTTCATGCTCTGCATTGCATCCTTCACGTCTCCTTTTCCTTGTTGCGGTCCATCACTCTTTACAATCCACGGGTAACCAACTTTCAACAACTGAATGCTCACAAAACCACCCTGTAGTAAAGACAAACGAGACTTCACAAGTCTCATTAGACTGTCACTGACAAATAACCAAACACAGGGATCCAATATATATAAATACCCATTAAATCTGACATTTGAAACCCTATATTCTCCAAACCCACAGACCCCAATTGAAATTTCAATAGGATTTAACCTTTTCGCTTCAACAATCTTATTATACAGTTCCCTTCAACACATCAAAATAAAGAAAAATTATGGGGAAAATGCATTTTTTTAATGCTTTACATGTTTAGCTTCAAGAAATTAAGCAGGAAGATACTAGTAGTTTCTAAAGAAGAAGCTTAATACCAGAAAAAGAGTGACCCAGAAAATGGAAAATCGATACCACAATTATTTCTTTAACAAAACAGAAAATAAATTGTCTGCAGCTGATTTGTAGCAAATAAATTACCAGCGGAAGAAAGCATTACAAACGTTGACCGTTGTCGGTACCAGCCATCAGTTACTCTATAGTCTACACACTCTAAAGAAAAAAATTATACGAAACCCTAATCTTCAAACTGATCAACAACATATTACCTTCAAGTTTTGGAATTCGATGATTGAGTTGCACCTCATGTCCAGGCAGCGTTCAGGCCCAGAAATTGAACACCAGAAACCAAAGCGAGATTGAGAGACGATCTACAAAGAGAGAGAGAGAGAATCGGGCGAGAATCGTAGATGGAGAATGAGAGGAGAGAGACAGAGTTTTGTTTTGTTTGAGTAAGAAACAGGCATAACCAGTTACTAGTGACCTATGTTTTTTTATTTTCTCTTTTAACCGGTTAATATATTTTCAAAAGTGGTGTTGTACGTGTTGTTGAGAATAAATCGCACACACACAAATCTAATCACAAATAAATAATATGAAAGGAATAAGAAGAAAAAGACAACACCAAAGATTTTACGTGGTTCAGCAATTTGCCTACGTCCACGGAGTGCACCGCACTCAATCCACTATTTTAGAGTTGATTACAATCTCTCTGTCTCTCTTTCAGTCTCTCTACAATTGCTCTCTCTCTCTAGCAATTTTTCTCACACATTACGCACTACTAAATACAATGGGAAATAGTAGTATTTATATGGGAACACTAGGGTAAGCCAAAAAAACCCTAAAGGAATACTTTTCTTTTCGCACAAGTTTTCCTAAAATTACACAGATTTCGTACCTACCGCGGTCTAGGTCGCGGCTGGAGCCCGCGATCTGGACCGCGGTTCTTCTACTGTCTTCCACCGCTCAGAATACCGCGATGTAGGTGCTTGTCTATCCCGCTGTCAACACCGCATATCACCTACTGGAAAACATTACGTCCTATGCCGCGGTATGTGCACTATGTCCGCACCACGGTCTGTACAGCATCAACCTTCTGTAGTTCAACGATGTGTGTGTCGCGGCTTGGGCTTTCTGTCTATGCCGCGGTATGCGCAGCGCTGTATGCTAGAATCCGTTCCTCATGATGATTTCTGGCTTCACAAAACCCAACAATCTCCCACTTGAAGATTGAAACTCAAATAGGCATTCTCCATCTTTCCTTGATGACTTAGTGAATAAATAACGGTGCGCTCATCTCCCACGTCTTCACTCTTGAAGACCCACTGAAGTTGCGCACAACTCCAGTTTCTCAATAGTGACTGGCTTGGTTAACATGTCAACCAGATTCTTAGTTCCTACGATCTTCACTAACTTCAACACTCCTTCTTCGATTAATGACCGAATAAAGTGGTAACGCAGGTCTATATGCTTGGTCCTAGAATGGAACGCCGAATTCTTGGCCAAGTGTATTGCACTCTAACTATCACTGTGCAACACATTCATCACCTGATCGAATCCCAATTCAGCTAACAATCCTTGTAACCATATAAGCTCTTTGCTTGCTTCCGTCACAGCCACATACTATGCTTCAGTTGTAGATAATGTCACTATTTTCTGCAACTGAGACACCCAACTAATCGCGGTACTTGCCATTGTGAACACATATCCGGTGGTACTTCTTCTATGATCCACCTCTCCAGCAAAATCTGAATCCACATAACCTTCTAGCTTGAGTTCATCTCTTCTGAAGGTTAGACACTTCTCTGTCGTACCCCGCATATATCTTAGGATCCATTTTACGGCCTCCCAGTGAGGCTTGCCCGGATTTGACATGTATCGGCTCACAACTCCAATTGCTTGGGAAATATCAGGTCTTGTGCAGGTCATGGCATACATTAGACTTCCAATGGCTGAAGCATAAGGCACTTTAGCCATGAAGTCCTTCTCTTCTTCTGTCTTCGGACTCTGGTCCTTGGACAACCTGAAATGACTAGCCAAAGGTGTTCTCACCGATTTTGCATCACCCATGCTGAATCTCTGTAACACCTTCCGAACGTACTCTGCTTGTGAAAGCTTCAATGTACCTTCATGTTCATCTCTGCTAATCCTCATTCCAAGAATCTGCTTTGCTGCACCTAAATCCTTCATCTCGAACTCACTCGAGAGTTGCTTCTTCAAATTGTTAATTTCCTCTAAATCTGCACCAGCTACTAACATGTCATCAACATAAAGTAGCAAAATAATAAAGCTTGACTTAACCTTTTTGAAGTAGCAGCAGTGGTCAGCATTGCATCTTAAATAGCCATTGCCTTGCATAAACCCATCAAACTTCTTGTACCACTGTCGGGGAGCTTGTTTTAAACCATACAAACTCTTTGTCAATCTACATACCAACTCTTCCTTGCCATCTTCCGCAAACCCCTCTGGTTGTTTCATGTATATCTCTTCTTCTAAATCACCATGAAGAAATGCAGTCTTCACATCTAACTGCTCCAGATATAACCCTTTTGCTGCGACAATACTCAACACTAACCGGATCGTAGTTAGTTTAACAACAAGAGAGAAAATTTCAGAGTAGTCAATACCTTCAATTTGTTGGAAACCTTTGACTACTAGTCGTGCCTTGTATCTCTTGGAACCATCATGTTCCTCTTTGATCCGAAACACCCACTTATTCTGTAGGGCTTTCTTTCCTTCAGGTAGCTTGGCTAACTCCCAAGTTTGGTTAGATACCAACGACTTCATCTCATCCTTCATTGCAAGCTCCCACTTGCTCGCATCTTCTCCCTGACATGCCTCATCATAGCACTCAGGTTCTCCTGCATCTGTCAGCAACATGTATTGCAAGTACTTCCTATTTGGTATAGGAGTTCGAGTTGATTTTCTTAATGTACTTTGAGCCTGTGTCACTGGAACATCTCTATGTGGGATATGTTCTTGAACCTGGGGCTACACACCTTGCTCTTCGTCATTCTGTTTAATATGTTCCATGATCCTGCTATCCGGTACATCATCAGGCCCAAAATACTCTGGCTCTTCCGGCTCAGACACATGTGTGTTCTTGTCTTTGTACATGACCCTTTCGTTGAAGACGACATCTCTACTTCTGATCATCTTGCGGTTTTGGTCATCCCACAGCTTGTAACCAAATTCATCTTCTCCATAGCCCACCAAAGTGCACTTCACTAACTTGGCGTCTAACTTACTTCTCGCATGATCACCTACATGTACATAGGAAACACACCCAAACACTTTAAGATGAGAAAGTTTTACCTTTTTCCCAGTCCAGATCTCCTCTGGTATAACAAGGTCCAAGGGCTTTGATGGTCCTCTATTGATCAAATACGCTGCTGTATTGACTGCTTCTGCCCAGAACTATTTTGGCAACCCTGAATGTAACCTCATGCTTCTGGCTCTCTCAGTCAATGTCCTGTTCATCCGTTATGCTATATCATTCTGCTGTGAGGTTCCAGGAACCGTTCTACTGAGCTTTATTCTGCTTTGGTAGCAAAACTTCTTGAACTCATTGTCTTCATATTCTCCACCATTGTCTGAATGCAGCTTTTTGATCTTTAAACCTGTCTCGTTCTCAACCCTAGCTTTCCATCTCTTGAAAACATCAAACACTTCAGACTTGTATTTCAAGAAGTAAACCCATACCTTTCTGGAATGATCGTCGATGAAAGTGACGAAATACTGTTTACCCCCGGTTGACGAGACTGAAACTGGACCCCAAACATCGGTGTGCACTAGTTCCAGCTTCTCCTTTACCGGTACTCTTCCGGTCTTCTTGAAGCTCACTCGCTTCTGTTTTCCTAATATGCAGCTCTCACAGAAATCAACCTCAACATTCCTCAAATCTGGCAACTTTCCTTTCGAATGCAGACATTTCAGCCCCTGATTACTCATGTGCCCAAACCTTTAGTGCCATAAGTTCGAATCATCTTTACCTTCCGCCATAGCGATTGAACCACAACCATCCGTGGTTGTATAAAGCGACCCATTCTTATTTCCTCGGGCGATTGTCATAATACCCTTCGAAATCTTCCACTTGTCACTTGTGAAAGTTGTCATGTAGCCATCTGATGCCAGTTGCCCAATAGAGATCAAGTTCTTCCTCAAATCCGGTATGTGCCTCACATTGTCGAGTTTCCAAACTGACCCTTTCACCTGAATCTTCACATCTCCCTTCCCGGTTATATTGCATGCTTGATCGTCACCAAGATACACCTTTCCCAAATTTCTGGAGACGTAATTCTCAAACAGTTCCCTGTGAGGTGTGGCATGGAATGAAGCTCCTGAATCCAAAACCCAAGACTCCGTCTTGCTTTCCAACGAGCAGATGAGGCAGTCATCTGACTCCTCAGATACACAATTTGCGTTGCTCTTGCCCTTATCCTTCTTCTCAGATCTACAGTCATACGAGAAGTGGCCCTTCTTACCACAATTCCAGCACTCTACATCCTTCTTGCTTCGTTGCTGATTTCCCGAATAGTTGACCTGATTCCTGGATTTAGATTTTCCTCTTGACTTTGATCTTCCCTGTTGATTCATGTTTCGATTTCTGTTTCTACCTTCTCTACTTTCCACATTCAGTGCTGAAGATGTAGATGCCCCTAATCCCTCTTCACGCAACCTGATTTCTTCGGTCATGATCATGTTCACAACCTGTTGGAAGTTCAATTTTTCTTTCCCGAATGAGTTGGAAATTGATTGACTTGTCATCTTCCAACTTTCTGGCAATTGGGTGAGCATAAATACTGCCATAAACTCCTCATCGAAACCCATAGACAATGAACATAACCCATCCTTCACTTCGTTGAATTGATTCAGAAACTCTTTAAAGTTCTGACTTTCCGCCATCTTCAAGGTTGATAGCCTCTTGACAAGATGGATTTTCCTTACCGCAGAAGGCTGTTCATATAGGTCTGATAGTGTATCCATTAGATCTTTGGCAGTCTGTTGATTCTTTACGTTGAAAGCGACCTGCTTCGTCAAACTAAGACGAATTGCTCCCAATGCTTTCCGGTCCAGGAGTTCAAAATCATCATCATCCATATTTTTCGGTTTCCGTTTCTTTGACCAATCTTCATCTGTCATATCCTTCGGTCTCTCTTTTATCGGCCAGTGCAAATCCTTCTGGTACAGGTAATCCTCCATCTGCATCTTCCAGAAGCTGAAATTCATCCCATTGAATTTCTCAATCTTGTGCGTATCCTTTTCTGATTCCATATATACGACGAAATCGTTGACCTCGAGAAAACCTAGATTTGTGTGAAGAAAAAAAAATTTCCCAACCAAGGGCTCTGATACCAATTGTTGTTGAGAATAAATCGCACACACACAAATCTAATCACAAATAAATAATATGAAAGCAATGAGAAGAAAAAGACGACACCAAAGATTTTACGTGGTTCAGCAATTTGCCTACGTCCACGGAGCGCACCGCACTCAATCCACTATTTTAGAGTTGATTACAATCTCTCTGTCTCTCTTTCAGTCTCTCTACAATTGCTCTCTCTCTCTAGCAATTTTTCTCACACATTACGCACTACTAAATACAATGGGAAATAGTAGTATTTATATGGGAACACTAGGGTAAGCCAAAAAACCCTAAAGGAATACTTTTCTTTTCGCACAAGTTTTCCTAAAATTACACAGATTTCGTACCTACCGCGGTCTGGGTCGCGGCTGCAGCCTGCGACCTGGACCGCGGTTCTTCTAATGTCTTCCACCGCTCAGAATACCGCGATGTAGGTACTTGTCTATCCCGCGGTCAACACCATATATCACCTACTGGAAAACATCGCGTCCTATGCCGCGGTATGTGCACTATGTCCGCACCGCGGTCTGCACAGCATCAACCTTCTGTAGTTCAATGCTGTGTGTGTCGCGGCTTGGGCTTTCTGTCTACGCCGCGGTATGCGCCGAGCTGTATGCTGGAATCCGTTCCTCAGGATGATTTCTGGCTTCACAAAACCCAACAGTACGGTACAACACCACTCTCTTATTTGTACCGTAGCATGACCCCAAAGGTAGACACCTTGACAATTTTTCATTACATATAAATCATGGACTCCGTTGATTGTTATAATCTATATTGTTATAATCTATACCTGTTTTTCATTACATATATAAATCAGCAACAAAGGTTCTACGTACGCTTTTGTACTTATTATTGGCTTCATTCTTTGTTGCAGAAGTGAAGGAAATGAATTATCATTCAATGAATACCTTATTTGGTATCTCCAAATTTATTGACCTGAATACATTTTCTAATTCTGAGAATGGATACCTTTTTAATGATACATGTGCCTTCGGGGTAGAAGTGTTTGTTGTCAATAACACAATTAAAGAGGGGCACTTATCAATGATGCCAGATCTTTCTACATATTTTCATACTTGGAAAGTTACCAAGTTTTCAAGTTTAGTTAATGAATATTATGTGTCTGAATCATTTGGACGCTACAAATTGTATATGAATATATATTTTTCACAGTTGGTTTATGTCTACAGAATCTTGCTTTATTAGTATTTATACAATGGAAAGTGTTTGATTTATTACAGGAAAATCTGGCTCTACCCTAATGGAAATCTAGAAGGCAAAGGCAATAGTGTTTCAATATTTTTAGGTATGACTCGTTTACGTTTTCCTCCAAACTCGAACCTGTTTGTGAAATACATTTTGCGCATTAAAGATCAAATGAAGGAGAACCTATTTGTGAAATACATTTTGCACGGTAAAAAAGATCAAATGAAGGGAAAGCACATTGAGCTTAAAGGTATTTTTCAATATTTTTATGTGTTTGATTCATGTTTTCCCCTAAACTCTAAAATGTTCGAGATTATATGAAGGGAAAACACATTGACCTTAGAGGTGGGACTAAGTGCACAAAGAAATCGATTGAACAGATATATCCCACATTGTTCTTATTCTTTAAAAGAATGTGATGTGATTTCTGAAACCCTATCCTTTTCTTCTAGGAGATTACCTGTTTGTCTTTCTGATAACTTTTACGTCGGTACGAGTAAGTTCTTGTCATTGGCCAAACTGAAGGACCAAAAACAAGGTTACCTGGTGGACGATACTCTAACCATTGAAGCAGAGGCTACATTACTCGGATTGGTTTACACGAAATCATATTCATAACGGGGTTATCTGCAAAGGTTTCAGCTTCATTTTGTTTTGTTTGTTATAACAGTTTGACCCTTGTATCATTTCTTCCCTCTTGTTATTCTCTTAGTGTTGCAGCTTCGATATATGTTTGTCTTTTTGTCCTGCCTTGTGCTTTCATTTGTGTAATTTCTGTAATTTCAACGCAATTCAGTTTCTACTAGTTCTTTTTTTGTTATCAGGAAACATCTCTAATCTTATCAATTTTAAGTAGATCAACATTTTAACCTTTTCAAGTGATCTATTCTCTTATGTGTCTTGCTTGAATAGTCACATAGCTAGTAAGAATTGGCTAACAGGATTATTCCGTCCTTGCAATCAGCATATCACCAAATTAACACTTTTTTTTTGCTGATGATTGACTTGTAATAATGCTCATTACTTGATCCCAAAAACTGGGATCTGTTTCTCAATTTGCATTTGTTAAATCGAACCGGGAAGTGCATTATATTTAGAGGTGAGATTAAGTATACAGAAACGAGCAACATTACCGAGTAGATTAAGTTAAATATCATCATAAAGGTATCCATTCACAGGATTGGAAAATGTATTCAAGTCGATGAATTTGGAAATACCATAAATAGTGTTCTTCGAATGATAACGGTATTCACACCAATCTGCGGCACATGATGTAACGAATGAGTATAATAATATGAAGATTTCTAACTTTAGTTGGTAAATTTATCTTCACTAAAGCAAGTATTACCAATGTTAACGATCAACAAGAGTCCGTGATAATACATATGTATCTGTAATGATTACACAGTCAAAGATTCTACCTTTGCTGCTGAAATACTTGTTATGCAGACGATTGAATATGAAAAGTTTTGAAATTATATTGACTTCTCACCCAGTAGGGAGAGAACTCGGTTCTGCCAATTCCATGTAAATAGAGATGTGATTATTCCCATTTTCGCTCTTATTTCAATATGGATAGAAGCACAATTTCCTGTACCAGCAAATTAAATTGCATAATGCATGACCATCGATCTGTTCATTGTAGTTACAGAGCATCACATATAAATATATATAAGTTCACATGTTATAAACATTTACCATTTGTAGTCTCCTGCATCAAATTCGCCAGAGCTGAATTGGGCTATTGAAGCTGCAGATAATGATGAGAAATTTTGGAATTTGAACAAGTAATGACTTGGTGGAGCGTTTGTTCCCGAAAAAAGTTAAATGCGGAATAAATAAAATGAAGAGAAAATGTTATTTGAAATTAAGATTGTTTATAATGTTTGGGATATTGGGTCTCATAATCTCAATGCCCACCAAATTAAGCTACTGATGAGAGGCTTTTGGGTCATGATCCTCATGTAGCTGAGGGTGGGCCTATAAGCCCAGTTAAAGACAAGAGTTTGAAGGAAGCTAAGGGAAGGGAGTGATAGGCTTAAAATGTTCAAGTTGAAAATAGTGGTTTAGGCCGTGTTTTTGAAAAGGGAAGGGGAAACAACAGCTCTGTTGAGTCTTCTAAGGAAGAGTTGCCATATAAGGATAACAGAGAGCTATTAATTTCAATACATGTAGAATGGGAAGGCAATGATGGTGTTTTCAACAATTCAATGTTGAGGATGGATATGGTTTTTTGTCTTGCTGCAAAGGGTCATGGTATGAACCTATGAAGACAAGGAGATCTAAGTATAAGTTGTCTTGGATCCTTGAGGAAAAAATTACCTAAGACTATTGATATGGATATAGCTTTGGGATTTGATTTCTATGATAAAGAAGTGAGGATGGCTGATGTCATTACTAAAGCGACTTCGAAGTTGAAAGGTGTTAAGCTGAAAATGGCGAATAAATAGTGACATGTTTTCTTTTTTTGTTTTGCTTGAGTGGGTTCTGCTTTGTGTTGTGGCCGTTGGTTGTAGTGTTTGGCTGGTGGTCTAGTCTTGCGTTTTGCTTTAGATGTTTTGGGCGGGTTGTTTCCTTTGTGTTTGTAAGCTCATGTCTTGGCCTGTTTTGTGGCTTGTAGTTTGCTTGCACTTTGGCTTTTGGGCCCTGGAATAAATTTTACCATTCAAAAATAAAAATTATGTTCATAATATTTCTGTAAAATAGAGCATATGCACTAGCATTTGTTAGAAAAAAAAATAGCAAGAGAAATGCTATACCTATTATGCAGCCATGGGGAGTCTTGCCTGTCTAACTAAAAGTTGAACAGAGAAAGTATTGTGGTGTGAATGTGTAAAGCAGCAATAGAATGAATTATGAATTTTTATAAACTCTCTAATCATATAATAAATATCTCTGTTCCCACATATTGTGTATTAAATGTATTTTTATAGTTCCCACATACCTTCTTTAGCTTTGGAACCCACTTTTCACTTGAATTTATCTTCTTTTACAGGATTATGACCGTTGAGATCCTGTGAAACTGGACAAGACAAATTGTATTTGGCCAATTTTTCAGATACTTCTTCAGAGTGTGTGTGTAGTAATTTTTATTGTTAATGCATTCACATGATACAGCCAGAAAAACTGAATTCAGAGAAAAATACATTCTGATCCGGTTGTAGATTTCACTGATTCTGCCTTAAATAAATATTGACTAGAACATTTATTAACTTTTCGGGTACAGTTACATTTACAAATAATAGCACTAACATTTCAAGTTCCATAACATTTGTAAATTCAAATGATCAAATCCCACATTTAATCATAAAATGTGCTTAATATGGAGAGACCACTCCTTGTTCACTAAGAGGTTTTATCTGAACCATATTTTTAAAGGCTGCGTGTCAAACACTTGATAGACCTGTATCAGATTTCAAAGAAAAATAAGTATGGAAATAGTTTTCCAACTTTTTTTTTTAACGGAAAATTTAATTAATCAAGAAGAAAACATATGCTGGATGTCATCCAGAACAACCTTGGAAAAAGAGGAACCTCTTCAATCCAGAACAAATCCTGAAAAACACCTAAAGAGAACTTAGCAATAGGATGCGCTACATACAGAGGAACAAAACTAAAACCTTGGACTGGAAACTCTTGACTTCTAGCATAATACCAAAAAAAAAAAAATACAGTATAGTGAAAAGTGATCACCTACCATAATCATAATAATGAGATAATAATTGTGAGGATTTAGCTATCAGGATGTGTATGGAAAATAAAAAGCACAATGGAAATTCTGCACATTTCATACAGTCATACATAGGTACAATCCAGGATAAAAATTCAAACAACCAAAATTTCAAAAAGCTGCACAGCTAGGTAGCTAACCATAAATCCATATAATATATATCAACAACTGAGTTTTACCTAAACTCAGCTAAGAAAATAACAAGATGCAGACATATAATATATAATATAACAAACAGATTTATGACTATGCTAACACCATTCCAAGCAATGTAACCTCTGCTTCAATGATTAATGAATCATCCACCAAGAAACCCAGTTTTGGGTCTTTCAGCTTAGCCAATGACATGAACCTCGTGTAACCCAGGGCATTGCTATTCCGAGGAGGATACATGCAATCAACTGAAAAAGTATACAAAATGATTAAATTCTTCGCAAAGTGCATACAAATTTCATTGTATGATTCCAAGAAGTGAAGCATACAAATGTTTGTATATATGGGTACAAGAATAATAAAATTTGGAATGCAAGAGTTCCAACATGCTCGGATTGGGAAATTCTAACCTCTTGAAATTTAGTGTGATTAGTCTCACCTTGGTACTCAATATGCTTTCCATTCATTTTATTTTTGACACGTATAATCTCTTTCACGAGCAATTTAGTGCCTGGAGCAATACTTGAGAGTGACAAACCTAAAAATAATGAAATACTGTTGCCTTTTGCTTCAGAATTTCCATTAGGGTAGAGTAAAATATACCTGCAATACATCAGTCAATTTCAATTGGAATTTATGTATGGCAAGAAATGGTAGAGTCTTAACCAGGCTGTCAAAAAATATATATATACCATTTGTTGGGTCCGAATGATTCAGAATCATATTTCTCATTAACTAAAGTTGAAAAATTAGTAACTTTCCAAGTGTGGTAACATGTATCAGGCTCACGTATCATTGATAAGCAACCCTCTTTAAAAGTGTTTTTAACAACAAAGACCTCCACTCCAAAAACACAGTTATCATCCAGAAGGTATCCATTCACAGGATCAGAAAAAGTTTTCAAGTCGATGAATTTGGCAATACCAGATATAGTGTTCATCGCATGATAACGGGTTTCCCACCCATCTGCATGCAACACAGAATGTAACAACTAATACTTAGTATAACAATATGAAATTTCTTATGCAAACTGGTAAATTATCTTCACAAAAGTATACAAGTATTCACAATGCTGACAATCGATAGAGTCAATGTTTATATCAATTTATATGTAATTTGAGAAGGGTTCTACCTTTTTTACTAAAATATTGGTTGTGCAGATGATTGAATATGAAAAATTTTTGAAATGACATTGACTTCCCACCCAGCAGGTAGAGAACTAGTCTCCAGTGGCTCCAAGTAAATAGAGATATGATCTTTCCCATTTCTGCTCTTGTTCCCAATTGGGTAGATCCACAGTCTCCTGTAAATAGCAAATTAAATTGTATAGATAAAAACAGACAGCACAATGCAACAATACATAATGCAACTGATTAAGCATTTAGATAACAACTTTCAATGATGATGAGAGAGTATTAATTACCACTTGTTGCCTCCTGCCTCAAAATCGTCCGAGCTGAATCTCTCAATTGAAGCGTTAGATAATAGTGAGAAAGACTTTATTTTGAACAAGTAATCACTCGGTGGAGCATTTCTTCCTGACCAAGTTAATATGATTAAATGAAGAATTGCCTTAATTAGGGATTCCAACAGCTTTAGATTGTATGTGTGTCTTCTTGGCAACATTTGTATAGCTTTCATGAAGCTCAAGTACTTTTAACAGAAAGCTTAAATTTTAATATGTTAAAATGAGGGATAGATGCAGAGATTGCATGTATGACGCTTGGTATCATTTGTAGAACTTTTTTTTTTTTTTTTGAAATGGATCATTTGTAGAACTTGAAGCAGAAGTTTTAACAAAAAGATTTAAGTAAGAAAAACTTAAATTTTTTATGTAGAGCAAAGCTTAAATATTGATTTTTTTTTGTACATATATACAGGAATGAAAAATCTCTGCAAATGAGAAAAGCTGGATGATTACCAAACTTGTTAACTAAGTTGTGATAATTTGACAAGAAAATAAAAGTAAACGAGCTAGTATAATACATTTTTTATGCAATTATTTACATATGTGGAGCTGTCATGACTCATGACAATAGATTAAAAGAATAAAACTTGAAATGGAAGATATACCTCTTAAAATGGTAGGGGTAGCCATGAACTGTTGGGCTTCTGTGTCGAGAAGAAGAAGAGGTATTGCTGCTTTAAACACCCACAGATCCAAAATTTTAAGACAACACACAAAATTTGTTCTTTTTTTTTTTGGGTAGAAAATTTGTTCGTGTTAAATGTTATTTGTGTTGTAATATTACGTGGATTTACAAAAATTATTCCCACCGCCTAAAAAAACCCATCCACTTGAGAGAGATCCACTTGCTACTTGCTACAGTTTACTTCATCCTTAAGTTAAAATGCAAGTGGGGTTAGTTTCAAAAGCTATATACAATGGTCTCTTCTTTTAAAATGCAATGTTCTCTCTCTTTCTCTCGTCTCACTCTCTTGCATCTCCTCTTTAATTCTTCCTCTGATCTCTCTCTCTCACTTTGTTCTTCATTTATTCCATTTACTATTTATTAATTTACAACTTATTATCCGTACCATTACATGTAAGTAAAAAGAATCCTTTGATGAGTGATTTACTTAGATCTCAACATTCTAAATCTATATATAGTTCCGTATAATGGCGTATGCCGTCAACGGAACCTATATATATATAGTTCTGGATTTATTTATTTATATTCGTTTATTTATATATATATATATCAAGTGAACTCATGTCTCTGAAATTGTTATTTTTATGTACATATCAGTTGAATTCTTGTCCCTGAAATTGTTTATTTTTATATACATACCAGGTAAACTCATGTCTCTGAAATTGTTATTTTTATACACATATCAGGTGAACTCATGTCTCTGAAATCATTTATTTTTATGCACATATCAGACGGGTTTAGCCTCCTGGAACTGTTTAAACGCAATATATAAGATTGGTTGCGGCTGTGTCCACAAAGACTGGCTACGGCTGTGTCGATGGAACCTATTATAGTTCGGGATTTAATTATTTATGCTATTTAAATATTCGCAATTAATTATTCGCAATATTAAAGACTAGTTGCGGCTGTGTCAACAGAGGCTGGTTGCGGCTGTGTCGACAGAGATTGGCTGCTGATCGGTCTATTTATATACATATGTTAGGTCCCCCATTCCCTATTATTTATGTGTTGATCTTGAGTGAAATTAGATATTTTATGTGTTTATTGAGCATTTGTAGGTCACATTTCATGGAAGAGGTGTTAGAAGTTATTTTAGAGAAAATGGGCAAAATTATGAATTTCGGCCAGTGCAGAACAGCACGATTGCGGGGACCATATCTCTCAGCTCCAATTAAATTGTGTGTCCTACCACCTATGGATGGAAAGCCCCGGAAGTCTAGTTTCCCGCACACTTATCGGATCATAATTCCGATATTCCTAAAAGAGGTTATGCCCAATTTAGTAACTGAAGGTCAGAGCTGGAATGTCTACCACTGGCTAGACCGAGGTTTGTGCAGTAACCTACGTAGCGGTCTACGTAGCAGTAAAAAACAGAACAGCACCGCGGTGCTGACCGTGGGTGACTACGGAGCGACCTAGGCCGCGGTTTTGGCGGATTTCACTCCAAATTGGTCAAGAACTGTTCCAAAGCTTTCCAAATCAAATTCTAATGATTTTAGAAGACCAAAACATGTTTGGGAAACTTCCTAAACTCAAATTAGGAGTCAATTATCAAGAGAAGAAATCCAATTTAGGAAAGGATTCCAATTCCTTATTTCATTCTACTTTCCTACTTTGTAAGTTTCCTACAACAAAGCAATTTTTAGGAGTTCATAAGGTATGATCACCTATAAATACCATAAGTTTCTTTAAGAAAAGAGTTCCAGAGACCTAATCACTATCTCCATATACCATTCTCCTACACGTAATATTCTTTCATCCATCTTTACACATTAAAGATTCGAAGACGAAGAAGAATTCATCATTGAAGACTTGAAGAACTCATTGAAAGCCAAGATGGGTTTTATCTTTTCTTTCTCTTCTCTTTTTATTTTCATCATGTGTAACTAATCTCATAACTAGGGAATCAATGTGAACCTTTTGTGAATGCTCATGAATGGATTAATTATTATTTCATCAATTTAATTCTTGATTTATTCATTGTGCTTAATTGCTTAACTCCTCATTACTTTTAATATTTATTCACACCATAGACCAAGGGTGGATAAACTATTTGGCATGATTTTAGGGTTAAGACTATCTAAGAATTAGGGTTAGAGTATAGACCAAATCTAACCTTGATTAATACTCTTTTGAATGAATGAATTTTATCTTTAGCATAGGCCAAGCAAAGTATAGAATTTGGTTCTTATTTCTTGCGCTTAAAGGATTTCCGATCGTTGTTCACACCATAGACCAATGGTGAATAATAATTGGGAATACTTGACTCATCCCGCGATCATACGGTAATAGTCAAATTAATAATAAAGAATGAACCCTTGAATTAATTGAATTTGTTTACAAGTTAATTCTATACATTTAGTGTTCATAATTGGGGATCATTGATGACCTAGTGTTTTCTCTCCATTCATCGCAACCAATTCTCTTTAGTTGTTTTCTTAATTTAGTTTAAGTTTAATTCAAATCTCAAACAAATCTTTGGTTACTTTTAGTTTAATTAGAATTAAAATTAGTTTTCAATCAATAAATCACTTTTCCTTGTGGGAACGATCCTTACTTGCCACAATACTTATTTTCACGATTCGTGCACTTGCGAGTAAGTATTTTATAACACGATTTTACACATCAAGTTTTTGGCTGTGTTGATAGAACCTATTATAGTTCTGGATTTATTTATTATGTCGTTTAAATATTCACATTTAATTTTATGCAATATATGAGACTGACTTCTGCTGTATCTACAGAACCTATAGTTCTGGAATTATTTATTACGTTATTTAAATATTCGTATTATTTATTTATGCGCAATATATGAGATCAGCTAGACCAATTAACCAGAACTTAAAGTTCTTGGAATTATGATATTTATGTTGGCATGGATTTGAAAACCTATGAGAACCTGGAGTTATGGATCCAGTGTTATATACATGAATGTCATACTTCATTATTTGGAACCTGTGGTTTCAAACCCGTTCAGAATCTGAAATTATCTCATATATATGAAGTGATATGTTTACATGTCATTTATTTGAGAGAATGATCTACACATCCAACAGGATGTTGTGAGTATCATAAAAAGGATTTAAGATCCTAACGAATAATGTATCAGTTTGGGCTGAAATTTAGTCAGCACGTTCTACTCCTGTAGATCTTAAATATGTAGAGTGGGATTGTCAATCAGAATTCCATGTGGTGAGTTCTGCAGTTCCGAACAGGGCTGGATAGAAAACAGGGGAGGAAATTCCAATATTGTAGAGGTTTCATCAACGAGATCGGGTTGAAATTTGGTCAAAACGTTCTTCACCCATGGTTCTACAATCTTATCGGCTGGATTGTTGATCGGAAGTTTCTGGAGAGAGATATATTCCTCAAACAGAGTATCCAAGTTTGTACTATTCTCTCTCTTGTTTCACTAATTGATATTCCATATATTTATTGTAAAATTGAAAGCATGGATCCATGCCATAATTGTTATATACCTATATGGATTGAATAACTGAAATATATATATATATATATATATATATATTATGGTGGGGTCCAAATAATGATGGTGGTACTAAAGAAAAGGTTTATAGAATAAACATATTAAAAAAGATGAATAATATGTATCAGATGAAATATAAAATGACATTACACATAATGTCCATAAAATTCTCAGAAAGGAAATATATATGTCTTGTCGAGAGTTCAACGACTCATACAGGTCCGCGAAGTCAGAAATATTTTATGAATTTGACTTTACTCAGAGCAAATATTAATATTGTATCAGGTACAACAGATCTGATAGAAAGCTCTGGAAAAACCATGATATTGTTATCAAACAATACTAAATTATGTATCAATGATACTTGATATTATTCAAGTAGAACATAAAGAAATCCGCTTAGATCAAAGGCATATAACATTATTAATGTCATAGTGAGACTATGAATAATAAAAATGTTGAATATCTTTGCATGATTTATGCTAGAAGCTCATTACTGAGAATCTACATACTTTCTTATCTGCATTGCATATTCACAAATGAAGATTAGTAATAAGACCATCTCAAACTGTTGATAAATGCAGCTACAACCGCATCGTCGTTAGGGTCCTGCATCTTTGAGACTTCCTGTGAGAACCAGGTGAGATAATCCTTTAACTTCTCGTCCTTCCTTTGTCTCAAAGTTGAAAGGACGGATATCGACTTCTTGCTAGACATGACTGAGGTTCGGTTCGAACCGTGGAACCGAACCGTAACCGTGGCAAAAAACCAAAACCGGAACCGTGGGCATAAGGTTCCAGTTCGGTTCTTAAAAAAAAAACCGGACTAGAACCGGCGGTTCGGTTCTGGTTCTGGAACCACCGGTTCCATCCCATTTATTATTATTTTTTTAATTTTTGTTGTTTTTATTTTTGTTTTCTTATTTTTTTTTTTCTTATAAATACCCCCTCCCATTCATTTCTTCTCACCAATTCTCTTCCAATTCTCTCTAATACTCTTCAATTCTCTCTCATCTATCAATTATTGAATTGTTTATATTTATTTCCTTTCAATTTAGTTTTTTAGTTTTTTATATTTTTATTTTATTTTAATTTCGGCTTATCTAATAAACTTCATTTACAAATTATAATTTCACATCATTACATATTTACATGTCTATTAATATTTTTTAGTTAGTAGATAAAAAAAAGAGGAACGAACCGTCCGGAACCAAGAAACGGACCGGAACCAAGAACCGGACCGAAATCGGAACAGGCCCCCAAACGGTTCCGGTTCGGTTCGGTTCTAGCTCCTTAGGAACCAAAACCGGCGGTTCGGAACCGGAACTGAACCGCGATTCGGAACCGGAACCGAACCGCGGTATACTCTACTTCCTGCGCTGGATGTTTCCCATGAACTGCCTAGTGAAGTCTTGTATCAATTCCTCAAAATTCCCGACTGATCCGCTTGTAAGGCCACCAAACCATCTAAACCCCTGATCTCCTAATGTCTGAGGGAACATCCTACATAAGAGTGCGTCATCGTAATCGTACTGCACCATCGAGCTCTGATATCTTCTAACATGCTCCTAGGGGTTAGTGTTGGCCTTGAACTGCTCCACATGCTGCATTCTGATTTTTTTTAGAAACGTGCCTGTCTTACGGATGACGTGAATGGGCTTCCAGAATTACTGATCAACAGGTTCCCTTGTCCTTGTCCTTGTCTCTGTTCTAGTGTTTCTATCCTTCTCACCAGAACTTATCGCTCTCCTTCTGGTTTGCCACGCTCATCGAACTTCTAGCGGTTGATAAGGCCATAGGGATCCCTTGAAGTTTGACCAATGACCTGAGTGTTACGGACATTATATATGGGGGCCGGAATTGTTTCTCTACGCCTCCTTTGGGGCTCGTCTCTGTCAGTTGAGGGTGATCGAGATTTCCCTCTATGCCCGTCATACCTATCGCCTTGGTCGTAACTCATTTCCCGTCCACAATCTCTTGTGGCATCGTTATGCGGATTGCGTCCCCTTTTTCTCTGGCTGGATTGGTCTCCATTCCTCTTGTGATCCTGGTAATTTGGACGATCAGTTACTCTTTTGGGTTCTCTCCCTCTTTTCGTGGCAAGTCGCCCTATCTTTGCCAACTTTTTACGGAGCTTCTGGAGATGGGACTACTATCTCAGATCGTACCCTAGGGTCCCGAGCCACCACTGGCGTAGATAATTGGAATGGTGAGGTCAAGTTAGCAGTTGCTGTTATATCTAACAGCGTCTTCAATGACTCTCCGTAGAGACTCTTGAATCTGTTGAAATGCGTCTGGGGAGATTCCTGGATGAGCATTTTCGGAGGTTGTCGCAGCTTGACCAGTTGAGGTTGGAGTTACCAAGGGTAAGCTTCCTCCAGCAACACCAACACTCACTGGACCGGAATCGTTGACACAACTTGGGGTGTCAGAATCATGCGGAGACCGGCTTCCATCCCTATTGTCTGCCATGTTGCTGCTTCAGAAGTTGTTCACACACACCACCCCTCCTTCTAACTCCAATTGTTGACGGTGATTTTTGGATTACGTAAAGTCAATCATGCGTCACACAAAGTTTGTAAAGTTTGCAGTTGTATATTGAATTAAGAAAAAGAAAAAGAAATTGTGCAAGTAAGGTTTTACGTGGTAAAACCCCAAGGTGGGGAAACATCCACGGTTGCCGATGACGGCAAGGAAAGAAATTCACTATGAATAATATGATTACACACTCAGGCTCTCTCGTATTCTACGTCCCCCTTTTACAATGTTATTTTCGGGTCTATTTATATGTGTATAGAACCCTAAATCTTGGTATACAAGTAAGGAAAGGTAGTTGTGTTTAATTAGGACTTGTTACTTGCTAAAGTCGTCTTTGTCTTCTTTCCTGTTTCGCATCTTCCATGAATTGAATGAATTAGATTTGTTGCCTGATTGGGACTCTAATATCTATAAGGAAGTTTGTTTCATTGTCAGAGTGTACTTCAAGGTGCCTTGTTTAAGTATGACTCTTTCTTAGCGTATTTGAATCATAATTGCCTTTCATGTCTCCCACACGTCATCCAGCTGACCAATTGTCTAATCCCGACCAGATCTTTTTTACCCCGATTGGATTGTCTATACCTGACCAGGTTACTTATATGTCATATGCTAGAGCGTATCCAGGAATTGCTTACATGCCGCTTAGCCAACCATCTTCCAACCCTACCAGATCTCTTTCACCCCCGAACAAGGATCTCTACCTGATCAAGTAGTTAGACCCGATCATTTAGGTCTCCTCCGATCGTTACCTTGCTGACCCAATCGATCTAATTATCTTGGTCGGGTTTTTCTAACCCGACCATCTAAGTAACTTTGATTAGAACAGTGGGGCTATTAACTGATCATTTTAGGTTGGATCAGTTTAATCGTCATTCGTCGACACGTCACTTGTTATTCGAATTGTAACATGGCGTTTATGCTGACGTGCCATCTTCTGAAATTACACCAACAACACCACTCAACGAAATGATACAAGGAAAATGAGAAGTATAAAAGTTTTATAAATCAAGTTGGAATCCAAAACAATACCACATCCTTAACATAAATAATTACCTACTAAAGAGAAATTTTTATTACATTCTAATTGCAAAATTATGGACTTTTTATACCCAAAGTCCTTAATTGACAAAAAGATTTATAGAATATGAAGCACTTTGGGTATACAAAATTATATTACATGACATATTATATATATATATATATATATATATTTAATACAACCCGTGCATCGCATGGGTTACACATTAGTATATATTATAGTTGTTGAGGAAATTAATAAATTTTTTGAAATTAATATATATATTTTGAAATATTAATAGTTCATTTTGATATATCTACTTATATTTTGTTTGAATATATATATATATATATATATATATATATATATATGTTTTTTTATATACATGTCTGTCTTTTTGCTTCTTCTTTTTTGGATAAATATAATTTATAGTTTTTTTAGGAGACAATAGGTTTTCTATGTAAAGGATATATCAATATTTTTCTATGCTCACGATCAAATAAAGTCAATGTAACAGAACCCTAACAGTGTTAAATTTTAGGGAAGGTATTTAAATGAGGGAGAAAATAGTATAAATATATCCCGAGGTCAGTAATAATTACACAGATATGACACAGTCCAAACTCTAACTTGTTTGTGAAATACATTTTGCGCATCAAAGATCAAATGAAGATAAAGGACATTGTGAGGGAAGGTGAGATTTAAGAACATAAAATTTTAAGGGTTTGGCTTATCCATTTTTTGCATAATAAAACTATGTAATACTTGATTTATATTTCCTCGTACCCATATTAACGTTGTTTATATTTATGATTATCTTCATTGCAAGGAATATAAAGAAATTGTTAAAACTGAGATGTCCTGCATTAAATTTAGTCTAATATTCATTTTTTTTTTTCTGTAGGAGATTTCCTGTATGATATTTCTAATAACATCTTTCACGGTTGGAGGAAGTTCTTGTCATTTGCTGAACTGAATAACTCGATTCAGGGTTACTTGGTCGATGACAATTTAATCATTGAAGCTGAGGTTACATTGCTCGGTTTGTTATTAACAAAGTCGTAATCTTGTTGTTTCCAGCTTTTTCATCGACAATTGCTTTAGTAGTTTATGATAATAGATTGAAACTTGTCTCTTGCTATTATTTTTCAGCTGCTAATCGAAACCCAGGTTATTGATATTATGGGGGGTAATTGGAGTTTGTTTGTGTTTTTCAGCTAGCTTCTGTTATTATTTATTTAATTTCTGTATTTTCATCTTCAATTCAATTTAAAAAAAAAATTAAATAATTAACTTTTCTAATTAACAATGTTAATAGGGATCGAGTACTATTTCATCAATGATATAACGCTGGTGGTTTTTTCAAAGTCCCAAGAAATATCAGAAAATTGAGCCAAATCCAACAGACTGCAACAAGGATCTCAACAGTCAGTCATGGAAAAATAAGAAGATTAAAATGGAGTTAGAAACTGAATCGATCCTCTTGACCCGCCATTAAATAGCTGATCACAAACTATTTCATCAATCTTTATTGTTGTATATAAAAAAGTTTGAATATCGTTAAGAAGAGTGCTAGAATCACTATCTCAACTCACTCTTCCAAACTACCATCTCTTCTCCTTTGACACTTGTCCATTATTTACTTTTTTTAAAAATAAATTTTAGAGCCATCATTAATGAATTGTTTTTACAAGTTATTTACAATTCAAATCATCATATCTTCCCAAATTGCTCTTTTTTTTACACCAAACAGTACATAGTTTTTTTTTTAAATATTAATAATATTATTATTTTATATACCTCTTTTTTATTTTTTAAAATATCATAACAAACACAATTTATACTTGAAAAATTATCGTTTTTATCTATAATAATATAATATCAAAAGTTCATCATATTTTATAAAGTAATTATTTTTAGGCGATTTGAAAAATATAGTTATAAAAATTAAAATTTCATTAATAATATCAAAACTCAAATATACTAAAAAAAGGCAAGATGCCAATGTTTATTGTATTTTATTAACTTTAATATTGTTAATAATATATTGCTAATTTTCTTTTTAAAATAAAATAAAATAAGTTTAATAAATATTATTATACCCATTTTACCTTTGAAGATTTTTGCTCCCATATTTGAAAATGACAATTTGGTGTAAAAAAAGGGCAATTTGGGGATATGTGGATGGTTTGAATTTTAAATAACGTGTAAAAGTAATTCATTAATGATGACTCTAATAGAGAAAGGAGAGTGTGTTGGGAGAGTGAGTTGAGAGAGTGTATATAGCACTCCTCTAATGGAGGTTAAACATACCACCCACAATCCCACCATTTCCATCCAACACATGTGGCAGCTGACATGTCACTCAATCCCAACACATGTGGCAGTTAAGGTATCACTTGGTGAGTGAACTCACATTAATTGATATTTATCTCTCTTACACATGTATTTACTCACAAATTCAGCTTCCACGTATGTTGGGATGTGTAGCATTACTGAAAAAGTTTATATATATATATATATATATGGGGATCTTTCAAAAATAAATAAATAACCTAATGAATGTAAAAAAATTGTTGGATCTGAGATTTCCCAATTTTTTGTTTTTGTTTTGTTTTGTTTTCTAGGAAATTACCTGTATGGTTTATCTAAGCTGAAGCAGAGGCTGGAAATATTGTTGAATTTCAACTTCACATATCAGAACGACAAGCTATTTGGCCCCAGTTATATCGTCACTTGTTCAAAACCATTTCTTGATTTGATGAATACGGGAAAAGCAAATGATGATAAGATCATATCCTTTAGCTCATCCTGTTTTAACAAGTTTATTTAAGCCATTTGCATGTCTTCAATGCGTTAATTGCTGGTTTTTCTCTAGTAGTTCTGGTAAAGACACAGGATCAATTGGTTTTGAGATTATCATATTCTAGCATATCATAAATATGTATTTTGTATTGCAATTATAACAAAGGAGCTCAGGATTCTCTATTGTCTTTGTCTCAGGCTTCATTAGCTTAGACTGAGATTTTTGCAGCTTCTAAATGCAAATTTTCATTGAAATGAAAACTCGAACTCCAGACAAACAGACATTTCAATCACATTCCAAGTAATGCACAAGTCCGAGGCAGCGAGTAAACAAAATCTTAACACAGAAACATAAAACCATAAAAACAAAGATAAGTTGATGATAGCAGTTATTAATTTTTCACATTGTAAACATAATTAAACTCCATTGCAGTTTTCCAGTTTACTTTATGATCTTGGTGAGCCAACACCAATTTTGTAATGTGGTCGCAAAATATGAAATAGTAGATTAAAGTGCAATGGAAATTCTATACATTACAGATAGAGGCACAAGGCAGCTTGATAAAAATTCAAACAAAAACTGAAGCTGCAACTAGCTATAATATCAACACCGAGTTTGTTTCATCTTAGAGCAACTAACAAAATAACAAGATGCAGATGCATGGTGTCACAAAGCTTTGCAAACAGATCTATGACTCCACTACCACCAATCCAAGCAATGTTACCTCTGCTTCAATGATTAAAGTATCGTTTACCATGAAACTGTTAGGTTTTGGCTCGTATTCTCAAGTGAACCCGATATTAACCAAACATGACTCAACTGATGTGAAACTTCCTGGAGACGTGGGATAACGTTTGGAAGTTAGAGATGGTATTTGAGGGAGATTTGAAGACCGAAGAAGAACTGAAGAATCGGATTCCGAAAAGAAACGCAGTGCATTCCAGGTAACTTGTAACGGTTTAGGAAGCGGGTGCGCAACCGTGACTCGAATCGTAGTCAATCATAAGCATGCGTGGAAAAGAAAATCTTCAGCGGAAAAAGAAAGTAATTCTTTTGGGAAGTTCTTATGCTTAAAGGAAAATGAATACTCTTTATAAGAAGACTTGTCATAAATAGGAAATAGTATTTATGTGGAACAAGTAATTCTTGTATGTTTAGGAGTAGGATTTCCTTTTATCTTAAACTCCATATAGCTAGTATAAATAGACCTTGTAATTAGGTTATTTTGTGTGGAGTTAAGAAATACCATATAACATCAGAGAGTGGTGAGATTCGGGTGAGAGACCCAAGGGAATATCCGGGGAGGGATCCAAGGGAATATCAGTGGATCAAGTTAGAGATCCGTGGGTGATATTCAGGGGAGACCTAGGGGATATTGGGGGGTTTTTGGTGAGGATCTTGTGAGCGTGGTTTGGGGTTGAGGTGTGAGAGAGAATCCTGAAGTATATGATTGTAACAATTTATCATATAGTGGAACTTTCTCTGTCGTCCTGACGGCCCGTGGTTTTTTACCCGATTTGAGTTTTCCACGTAAATCTTGTGTTGTGATTGGTTTATTTTCTCTCATCTTATTTTTCTGCTATTGACATTATTAATTGCTATGAGTTATGGGCGTATATTAGGCATGACGTTTCCGCGATCATCGGTTCAAATCCCTAACAGAAACCATTTTTTGGGTCCTTTAGTTCAGCCAGTGACAAGAACCGAGACCAACCCCAGTCACCGTTATTTGATGCATTGAAGTGATTGTCTGAAACACAAAAGTAGAAAAGAATACGAATGAGTACATTCTTTGCAACCATAAGTACCAAGGAAGGAAGTTACAGCTAAAACAATATCTACATATTAACATTCCATGAAGTCAAGCAGTATAATTTAACCTTTTATCTACATAACAACATATGTAGCACTAATCAAGTGCATTTTTCCTACACGAAAAAAACTTACGGGATTCTCGCACATCATAAATTTTAACATATGAGTAAAAGAATATCTACATTACAAATGCTGAAATGCAAGAGTTTTTCGTATGTTCAAATTTGGGTTTGTCTAACCTTCAAATTCAACGTGTTTTCCATTCTTTTGATCTTTGACAAGCATAGTGAATTTCACAACCAATTTAGTGTCCACAGGAATACTTGACGGAGACACATCTAAATATATTGAAATACTACTGCCTTTGCCTCCTCCATTTCCATCAGGGTAGAGCACAATATTCCTGTATCATATCATCAATCCATTACCACTGTAATTTATATATAGCAGCAACTCATAGATTTAATCAGACTCTCAAAACGAAATACATACCAGTTGTAGTATCCAAATGAATCGGATTCATATCTTTCCTTACCTAAAGTTGAAAACTTAGTAACTTTCCAAGAATAGAAATAAGTAGTAGGGTCATTTATCATTGATAAACAACGTTCGTTTAAAGTATTTTTGACAACGAACACCTCCACACCAAAGATACAAGTATCATCAATAACGTACCCGTTCACAGGATTGCAAAACGTATTCAGATTGATGAATTTGGCAATACCAAATCTGGTGTTCATAGCATGATAACGGTTTTCACACCAATCAGCATTACAACAATGAGTATTATTCACAATGTTGACAATCGATCGATAGAGTCACTGATTACTGCATAATTATATGTACAGTGAAGGATTAAACAACCTTTGGTGCTGAAATATTTGTTATGCAGGTGATTGAATATGAAAAATTTCGTAATCACTCTGAGTTCCCACCCAGCAGAGAAAGAATCCGGTTCCGTAAATTCCAAGTAAATAGAGACATGATCTTCCCCATTTCTGCTCTTGTTCCCAGATGGATAGATACACAAGTTCCTGTAATAGAAAATTAAATTACTTAATTGAATTGATCAATCAAAAAACATTACATGACTATAGAGTGTTAATTTAATGACAGCCGAAATAAACACATTGCATTGTTACGCAATATAAACAAACTCAAACAGCAATCAAACAATCACAAATAAGCTACAAGAGACACAAGATTTTACGTGGTTAATACATGGAGCACTCAATTTCCACTATGAAACTTTTGTTTACAACAGATTGAACATGCAAAACATGTAAATTAACAAAGATAATGAATGTTTAGCAAACAAGTATTAGTATATACCATTCGTAGCCTTCTGCTTCAAAGTCATCTGAGATGCATTTCTTTGTTGAAGCTTTTAATAAAGAAAAAGACTGGATTGTGATCGAATAATGACTTGGTGGAGCATTTCTCCCTGAAAGAAAAATCATCAAATGAGAAGGAAATAATAGCTTGAGAGATTCCAAGTCACGTGCTTCTGATAGAGATATATGCCGTATAAACAAACTATAGGTTTTTAAATTGTGCATTTATTTACAAACTATACTAACAAATAAAAAAGAAAACTTCAGCCATACATCTAAAAAAAAAGAGCACCATAGCAAAGTCCAAGTCATGTGCTTCTGATAGACAAATGCTTCTGATAGACAAACTATACACTTATAAACTATACACAAATAAAAAGAAAACTTATTAAGCTTGTTATGTTCATAATATACATCTTTAAAAAAAAGAAAAAAAAGAAAAGAGCACCATAGCAGAAGCAGTTGTAAGAAAGTGGAAGAGGAATGGGAAATATACCTATTAAAGTGGCGGCTGCAGCCATGGATTCGTGCTCGTATATGTTGAATAGAAGAAGTGTAGCACTTTAGGTTGAGGGTTGTTTCACACAGGGATAAGCAATAGGGTGAAACGGTCTCTTGCAGTGATAAGACGCAATGTAATTGAATCATGTATTAGGATTTGTATTTTGAAACTCGATTATATAGCACAATGTAATTGGATGGTCTCACCACCATCCCATGAAGTGGTGCCCACGGTTCGGTTTCGGGGCGGTTTCGGTTCCGTGGGCACCTCAAACCAAAACCATAACCGGTCTAACCAGTTTGGTTTTCTGTTTTAAACTGCCACTTAGGCGGTTCGGTTTCACTTTTGGTTTTGGACGGTTTCAGTTTCGGTTTTTGGCGGTTTTTAGTTTCTGTTTTGGACGGTTTTGGTTTTGGTTTTGGGCAGTTTCTGTTTCGGTTTTGGTTTTTTTTCTTCAATTTTTTTGTCCACGTGGTGCTTTTTTATTGGTTGAATTTTTTTTTAATATATAAACCGCTGGTTTTGGGAGGCTTTGGGACACCCCTAACCATAACCGAACCGGTTTGAAACCGGTTTCCAATCAGTTTCGGTTTTGGGTGGATGGTTTTGGTTTGGTACCCACGGTTTAACCAGACCGTGGGCACCTCTAATCCCACGTAAGATTTTCTCATTAATATTATCGGGGGTATTATCACTAAAGTCCTACTTTTTCACGAATTGTCATATTTTTAAACGCTTTTACCATATTAGTCATTTTAGTCCTATGTTTTTTCAAAATACATCACTTTAGTCCATTTAACCAAAAAATAACGGTCAACTATAACAAAATGTGTAATAATACAATTGTACCCTTATTTTTATTTTTAAAATTTTTATTTTAGTCCATCGAGTTTCAATAATAGCGGGTCTACCCCTGAAAAAAAAATTAAAATGCCCCTTAAAAGACATAAGCTCTAGCCAACTGAGCTACACTAGCTCATTGTTGAAGATTTGTTAATTTAAATGTATATATATAGTTATATAATTTGTTTAAACTATTTTAAATCTATTTATATAATTTTAAATAAATTCATATATATATATATATATAATTTAAAATAAACTTATATTTAATAATAATATATAAAAACATATTTATGAAAATGAAAAAGAAAATAACAAAACAAAAGGAAACCTAAAAAATCCAAAAAATCAAAACCAGTAATTTTTTTTCTCTCTTTCTTTCTTTAGATTTTTTTCCTTTTCAAAAAATATATTATTTCAATTTGATAAAAAAAAAAACCCAGATAATCAAAGCCCATAAATTGAAAAGGAAAAAAAATCAACAACAAAAAAAGAAAAATAAAGGAAACAAATCCAAAAAAAGAAAGAAAAAAATTTACGGGCTTTAATTTGGATTTTCTGGGTTTCTATTTGTTTTGTTATTTTCTTTTTCATTTTCATAAATATATATATTTAAATATTATTATTAAATATGAGTTTATTTTAAATTATATATATGAATTTATTTTAAATTATATAAATAGATTTAAATTAGTTAAACAAATTATATAACTATATATATAAACATTTGAATCAACAAATCTTCAACAATGAGCTAGTATAGTTCAGCTGGCTAGAGCTTGTGTTTTTTATCCTTAAGCATTTTAATTTTTTTATGGGGTTGACCGGCTAAATGGACTAAAGTGATTTATTTTTAAAAAACTAGGGACTAAAGTGACTAATATAATAAAAACGCTTGAAAATATGACAATTCGTAAAACAATATGGACTTTAGTGATAATATCTCATATTATCACTGTCACTATAAATGGTATACGTATAAAAAAAATAGAAAATAAATTATACTACGATATAAATTCTCCTAAATAGTCCTCACAGTAAAGTATTTGATCCATTTCTCGTCTCATGTTATTCTTAAATAAATCAATGATATAATGTAATTCTATTTGTACAGTGTAAATACATAGCAATTAATAATTTTAACTTAAACCATCGATTATGGAAATGATGACAATTTGAGGATAATTGATGTGAGGAGATCCCACAATAAAATAAGTCTATATAGAGTACAGACATTGGTCTTTGTTCGACGATTTGTAGCGGTCAAAACTTAATTTTGGATTTTTTACCTGTCGAAAGTCAAAACTTATTTTTGGTCTCTGACAGTCACAATCTTGGAAAAGAAAACGAGATTTTAATCGAGTCAGAGTTGAAAAAGAAGTTTCACTGGTCTTTTCAGTCTGCAACCAATGTCAGTGTGAAAGGACCTTAAACAGACGTGTAGATAATCAGTTCAGATTTGCTGGATTTCTCGTAATCCAAAACGCTTTCTTAAATAAGAAGATGAACAATTATTAAATTCAAGAAAAAATACATATTTTTTAATATGAAAGTGCAACAATATCATATTTGTAATAAAATGATATAAAAATACTCTGGACTAATACTTGACCATCCTTAAGATTAACAGAAGTCAAAATATGATAAGGGTGATAAAGTCATTTTCAGTTAAATTAAAAAAATCATCTGATTCACAATTTTAAAAAAAATTGTAAAAGTTAAAAAATTAAAGAAACGCAAATGAAGAAATTGTTTTTTATTTTTAGATTTGTGAAGTGTGAATCCCGAATTGTCATCATTGTCGGTTATTGAGAAATTTAGAACGCGTTCCGTAAGTGTTTTTTATTTGCTATTTTTTAAAAATAAAAATAAAAATTAAAATAATGGTTTTTGTTTCAGTTTCGAATTTTGAAAACACATCTATTAAAACATACTGGAACCTATATTTTGAAAATAAAAACGGAAAAAATACGTTTAGTAGATTAATCGAAAAATATCAAAAATTATGATTTTTCAATTATTTTTTATATTTGTAGGTGGTCGTTCTATTGTTAGTGGGTCAGATTGGATTCGAGTAGGCCCACTCGGCCTGCTGGTTCGGTCAAACTCGTTGACTCGTCTTCTCCAGTGAATTACCTGCAAAAAAGATGAAAACAACACAGAAACAGAAAAAAGGAAAGTAACAATGGTGATAGTACGAATTTTGGCATTAGTTTCGTTTGGGCTGAGCGTTAATAATAGAAATTAAAGAAGAAGTTGTGTAATTCAGATTATGGTGATCAGAAAGATGATTTATGCAAAGTTTCGGCTAGCTAACAGTGTTAAGAAGAAAACTGGAATTAGAATCCTTTTTTTCGTTGGAGTCCAGTCTTATTTATAGAGGTGGAGAAACCTTCGAACGTGGTTTGTTGGGAGTGAATCCTAGAATCTCTCCTTGATCTCATGATCACATCGTGATCTTATCAGTTTGCTTCACTGATAACTGTTTGGTTTGAAACTGAAGAGGAACCAGTCAATATAACTTCTGATAAAGCAATCTGGGTAGACCCGGGTTGCTTGGTCCTAATCCAGGCCTTGCACAATATTTATTGGGCTTCGGACGTTAAGCCCACAAACCATTTTTGGCTACCACAATATTGTAATTTAAATAAAAAATGGGTCAATAATTTATCTCATTATCAACTATGCCATCAAAAAAATTTCTCTGTATCCATTTTAAAATTTTACAAATAAGTTATTAACCACTCTTTTTTTTCAATTCAATGTACCCTGTTTTTCGTACTGAAAGAAAAAATGAAAGTCAAAGTCCTCAATTAGAAAAAAGACATGATTCTAGAGAGAGATAAAATGGATGAGTTTTTTTTCTTCAGATTTTAAAGAACAGATCGACAAGAAAAAAAATGTGTGTGTTTTTTTTTATAATTCGAAGAAGAAGCCGATCAGATGAAGAAGCGGTTTGAGGAAGAGGAAGAAGAAGAAGCCAAACTGAGGATGAAGAAGAAGAAGATCAAAAGAAGAAGAAGAAGAAGATCTAGAAGAATTCGATCAGTGGAAGAAGAAGAAAGAAAGAAAGAAAGAAGAGGCAGACGAAGAAAGAAGAAGAATTGAAGAAGAAGGCGATGAAAAGGGGAGAAAGAGTGGTGCTATAGCACAACTACTACTGATCTATTCATACCCTATTTTTTAAAATCTTGACTTAATTAAATAAAATTAAATGTTTTTATTAAATTTTTTGTTTATTTCCAAAACTACCTATTTTACTTATTTTTCGAACTTAATGCATACCATATATGATCTATCTATCTCTTATCTATGTATATGTATATATCTCTCACCTCCATTGATTGATTTATTTTTTTTCTTCTTATTTCTTTATTTTAGTTTTGTTGTTCTTCTTATTTCGGAAACGAAAAAATAAAAAATAATAAAGTACTTCAACACAACGACAACTTGATATCATTATAAAGAAAAAATAAACTTCAAACTTATTTCCAAAGAATGAATTGTTTCCAGATGCTTACTAACATTGTCAGACAATTCTTGCTTTATGTCATTCTCAGATAATTCTTCAAGATGTTTGATATCGTTCTTAGACAATTCTTCAATTTTCTTGATATCGTTCTCAAACTCTTTCATAATATTTTAGATGTATATAAGAAGCAGATTTTAGGGTTTAAGAGTTAAATTTTTTTTTTAAGAAACAGATTACTGGGTTTTTTTTTTTTTTTGGAAAAAGAATATAAGATTTTATTAGATTTAATTTGTAGAAGATTTCTTTCTTAAATTGTATGTCTCTTTAGTAATTTTGATAAAGGAAAAAAGGAATATTATATAATTAAAAAATAGTACATGAATAGATCAGTAAAGGGTGTGCCAATAGCACCACTCGGGGAGAAAAAAAAAAGACATCTGAAATTTGTTATAAAAAAAAAAGAAAAACAAGTCTAAGTTGTTTTCCATGTTTTTCAATTTTAACACTATTTTATTTTTTATTTTGTTTTTATTTTTTGAAAACAAAATGAAAAACAGTTAACCAATGTCAAATCGAAATTGTTTTCGAAAAACAAAAACAAAAATACTCCCAAAATCACGTACCGGACAGTCACTTAAAATTTAATAGTTAGGGGTAAGGATGTTAATGGTACGGGTTGGGGACGGGTTTTCCATTACTGTCCCTAATACCAATTTGTATGAAAAATGTCATGTCCGATGAATACCTACCATACAATAAACGATGCGGGTACATGGATTCTCCATTAGATGATTGGTTTTTTGCCCAATACCATCCACATCCTATTAATGTATTTTGTTTACGATTTTTTTATAAAAATCATATAAATATTATTGATCAATAATATGAAAATAATAGTGCAAGGGGTATATTTTATATTATTAGATGATTGATTTTTTGCCCAATACCATCCCTATCATATTAATGTATTTTGTTTGCGACTTTTTTATAAAAATCATATAAATATTATTGATCAGTAATATGAAAATAATAGTGCGAGGGGTATATTTTATATAATGATCTGGAATTGAGTAGTGTTTCAATAGAGAAAAAAAATTGGGAAAAAAAATTGGGAAAATTATATTGGTGAGAGAAAATATGAGGGAAAATTATGTCTCTCTCTCTCTATATATATATATTGATAGCGGGTACGTGGACAGGGGGACGAGGCGGGGTGGAGACTTGAAATCCCATAACCGTACCAAAACATTCTCCTATTGCTGTCAGAGTTGAGGGGAAAATGTAATTTATTATGCTAGCAACTTACAAAAAGTCAGTATTTTGTTATGAAAAAAAATGTATTTTGTTGATTACTAATGAGTTTTTCCATTGAAATTCAACAAGAATGATCAAGGATACCATTCGCCTCTTTTGAATACATTGATTGTTATAATTCTAATGATTTATTGTAATATAATCTTACCAAATTCAGTCCAACATAATCTTCACAGGCCCGTGTGTTAGCTAATAAATTTATACGGTCCATATTTAAAAAAAAGTCCAAAAAGTCTTAAAATAAAGTCTATATAATCCTAATAGTCTATAAATAAAGTTCAAAAACTCTTTCAGAATCATGAAAGTCTAGTCCATATAATCCTGATAATCTTTAAAATCATACAAATCCATATAATCCTTGTACCCTAAAATTATCTATTAAAATCACAATCCAATACACCCCCCTAAATACCCTTCATTCACCAAATACAAAAAAACAGATATCAATTTGATACAAACAAAACTTATAATACATGTACACTGTGATCCATATAGAAAGACCGGTCTTCTTTGACATCAGAATGAGGTACTTCTACTATATTAACAACAATAGCTTGCCCCACCAGAGACTGTGTTGTGACCGGTGAAGTTTGATTTGAGAAAGAAGAAGAAATTGGGAATTAGTGATTTGGGGATTTTGAGCTTGTGTTGAAGTGAAGTGTGTCTAGTACTTCATTGCTCGGTGCTACCTGTTGTGATGAACATTTGATTGAGAACTGCAGAGCAGATTTGAGAAGTAGGAAAGTTCGAAAAGTATTGTGGGAGAGGACGAGACAATTTTGAGGTCCATCTATTTATACAAATCACTAAAAAAGTCTGAATAATCCATTTTAGCCATGAAATCCTACAAATCTTGATCTCAATCCAATATCACAAGACTTTTAAAAAATCTTAAAAGTTCTGATCGAATACTACAAGACTTTTAAAAAATCTTAAAAGTCCTGATCGAATACCACAAGATTTATCTAACTGGTTAAAAAGTCTCAATCCAATACCAACAAACTTTTACTTCTAAAAATTGTCCAATAAAATCTTGAACCTATACACCCCTCTAATCATTTTTAAATGTCAATCGTTTTAAAATGTCAATCCTTTTTAATGATTTTTAATTATATCAAATCTCATAATTTGTCTTTAAATTCTATAAAGGCTTTGAAAAACTTTTTTTTTCCTTTTTTTTAATAGAAGGAATTTCATTTTAGAATAAAAACATTAAATTCTTTGAAAAACATCAACCACTAAACACATGTTCTATTTTCAAATAAAAGCACACTCATTCTTATTAATAACCTTTAAAATAAAATAAAATAAATAACTTTTAAAATGAATAAACATAATCATAAAAATGGCATACAAACATTAACGATTTATAATAAAAAAAATTAAACTAAAAAATAATATAAAACAACTCTTCATCGGCTATGCAATCAATGACGAGATATTTCATTTTTTTACCTCTATTTTCAAAGAAACTAAACAACACCGAACAAATCAAACGAACTTCATTTATGTTAATTAAAAATAACAAAAGACAAAAACAGCTACTCAACCATGTTAATATTCAATAATCAAAGTTGTGTATGAACGTGATTTATTGTAATTATGATCAATATCAAACTACTCACATTTAGCCATGTGTCTTGTTCAACAACTAGATGCGGTTTTTATGTTTTATCTTAGTAACTTGAAAATTAATTTTTGGTAGATTTTTTATACACATTGTCATACTTTCGTAGAGACATATAAACGTTAATATTATTGTCGGTTTGCTACATTTATTTTAAAAGAAAATTTATATTATTTTGACTAATTATTAAAAAATTTAGGTGCATAATTGTCTATATGATGCAAAATATAATAAAAAAACAAATAATTTTTTTGAAACCACGTATATAGATATGAATGCTTTCATCAAGTTTAATTAACGATGATTTTATTTTCTATTCTTTAAAAAAAATATATTTTTATTGACATGAAAAATATATATAATTTTATTAAAACAAAATATGTAATATATTTAAAAGTCAATGAAAGTCTATAAATGTCTTGAAAGTCTTTTAAGATGAAAGTTTATGAAAGTTTTTTGAAATAAAAGTCTATGAAAATTATTTATAATGTAAAGTCTATAAAAAAAACATAAAAATCTATGAAATCTATAGAAATCATTTACTTATAAAAGTCTTTTGAAATCCAAATTGAACACACCCAGTTACATATCACCTCCCTTCCATGTTAAGGCCTAATGATGAATGGTTCAAATATCATTATACACATTTTACAACAATATGTAGCGTGTTTTGTAAAAGTAGTGTTATATATATATATTGAATATGTATTAAGTTTTCCCTAAGTCATAAAACAAATAAATAAATATATATTGAATATATATAAGTTTTCCCTAAGTCCTAAAATAAATAAATAGATTAAAAAACATTAAATAAATAAGTTTTCTTAAGTCCTTCACAACTCACAAGTCAAATTTAGGACGACCCTTCATAAATATATTATCTAACCTCTCATAATAAGAAAAATGTTTGCCTTTGAATCTTATGCATGAATAGCACTTGTACAATTCCGAATTTACAAAAGATCATTTTTAATGTTTTTTCTTATAAAAGAGTTTTTTTTCCTTTGTGATCAATTTCAATTCAATAGAGGATAAAAATTAGAATCATACTACTATATAAATTTGTTACAGTAACAGAATCGGTTATAAATCATTGAATTTTTTAAAAATGGATCACCCTCAATACCACCTCGCAACTATACAATCGTGTAACACACCCACTCTTTATAAAGTAATTAGGTATTTTCCCTAATTAAAAAAAGAAAAGATATTTTCCCTTGAGCACTTTCCCATTCACCTTTGTGGGAGAACTGATCTTTTAAGCTCATTCAATCGTAAAGTGTGGGTAACACTCTTTTCTAATTCTTTTATGTAGGAGAAGTTGGATTTTAAACAGTGATTATAGGTACAGTGGTTGATACCATATAGAGATCCTTCACGAGAGTTAACTATTTAAAAAAAAAAAAGATAACATGTTTAGTAATTATTATTAGTTAATTGGATGAATATAATGGGCCTCGGTCATGTTGAAAACGTCACTTGGGCTGGTGAATACGAGTTGGAAAGAGTAGAAAGATCCAACTATTTTTTTTGTAAATTCGTCATAGAATGCTTCATTTTTTAAAAGCCATCATTAAACATTTTAAAAATTGTTGACATATTCTATTTATTGGGAAATCTTTATAAAACACAAGTTGATCAAGAAATGTTTTTCTAGCTGAAGCATCTTGTGAGAATGCATTATTTTTTCACTCCCATGGTTCAAAAAATAATAAAAATAATAAAAGTCACACAATCCGAAGAAAAATCTGAAAATTGGGCCAAATAATGGCCACATCCCCCCGCCTGAAAATTCCCCAACCCCAATCCAGCTTTCAATTATTGGGCTTGATCTGGGTTGAGGACAACTTTTCTTTTGGGCTGCGAATTTCTATCCCCGCCCCGAACCGCGCCATTGACATTCATATTTAGGAAATTTTCTATTTTATTAGATTTATTTTATAATTTTTTTTTGAGATTTGATTACTATTTTATTTAGTCATGACGTCATGTAATCTTGTTTAGGTTGTAACATTGTATTTAACTTTTAGGAAAGTTGTATCTTAGATTCTTAGTGATCGTCTGTTTTTTTGTTTGAAGATCGAATATAGACTAAATTCTGAATGATATGTTTGTTAATTTTTTTCTCACATTTGAATGTAATTTCAACTTTTTAAAAATAAAATTGTCTTAAAGTAGGTTATTTTACATTTATACCCATACTAATTAAAAGAAGTAATTTAACCTACATCATTCTTTATAAGATTTTGTATGTTCTTCTGCAAACAAAGTCCAATTCAACAAAACAAAAAATTTGTCAAAAAATATAATTTTACATGTTTTGCAAACAAAATTAAGTTCAATTTATGTGTTGTAAAAAAAGAAGTTCAAGTTCAAAATGCACCAGAAGCCAAGTAAAAAAAAGTTCTTGAATTTTTTTTGAAATACGTTATTGGATTATATGCATCTCTCTCTCTCACTGTATATATATATATATATGTATATATATGTGTATATATATATATATATATATAAATGTATATTATATAATAGACAAATTTATTCAGCACTATATGAATAGTTAGGTAAAAAAAATAAAGAGTTCTTATCAGGATTTGGTAGGAACTAGAGAAATTAATTGTTCAGTCACATGAAAATTCCTGTAAGAGAAGTGATTAGAGTTTTTTTTCTCTCTCTAAAACCAGTTTAAAATAAGACATATGTTAAAAGAAAGAATTCTACACCATATCAAATAAGAATAAATTTGGAAATATATATTCTTTAGGAGGATAGACTTGGAAGTGAATATTTTAATCGTAATCCAGTGATTTAAAATTAAGTTAAAAGTCGGGATTTTTATTTTTATTTTAAGTTGTTTTTTTTGATATTTTTAAGTTATTTGATCGCTTAAAAAAATAACTTAATAAGTTCAATTCAGACCTATTAAGTTTTAAGTGGAAAAAACAAACGACCCTTTAGGCTATGTTTGAGGTTTTCTAAACTTATAAAATAATCAATTATTTTGTAATCTAGAACCCATGAGGTATTTGGTAAACACTTTATAATCCACTTATTTCAGAATTTGCTTCTCCAAATAATCAGCTTTCAAGAAGCTGGTAGGGGGGTTGCTTTTTAAAGTTGTTTATTAGAGAAGCAAGTTCAATAATTGTAAAATTCCATATTATCCTTATTATTTATATTAAAAGACAACAATGACCTTTAATATATCAAAATTTAATATTTTTATAATATCTATCAACTTTTTTTTTCAAACTGTCAAAATTATGTTTAAACTAAAAAAAATATAAATATAATATTTTATTTAAAAAAAAAATCTATAGCCACCATTGTCGCTGGTGACAGTTGCCATCATCGTCGCAGGCGACAGTGGCAGGAGGATAACCGCCCTTCTCCGGTGACGTCAACGTCACCAGAGGAAGTCGGTTTCCTCCAATAGTGGTGGAACACAACTAAAATCGCTACATTGCAATTCATTACAATATGATCCAGTCTTCGGAATCTCACGATTCGTTCACGAAAATGGAGGAGGCTTCCTCCTCCTTCATCGCCGGATCATAACTGGACTTTCTGACGCCGAAGATGTTAGTTATTATTCGGCAATGGAGGAGGAGGAAGCCTTCTCCATTTTTTCGACTGGTTTCGCGATGGAATGTCAGCAATTTCAACCGCTAGAACTCGACGGCGAAAGAAGAGGTTGGCGGCCATGTGACGGAGGCTAGCGACGCACTCGAGGACGAGATCTGGTGGAAGGGCAAATGGAGGTGGAATCAGAGAGGTTGACAGAGAAGGATGCTAAGTTTCAGATGTGGATCTAGTGACTCTAGAAGGAACGAGTTGATTTAGTTCATTTTTTTTTCTAAATTTATATATGGTTTTTTTTTAAATTTTTATTAATTAAAAATAAATTTGGAAAATCTTGAAACCCTAAAATATATTATAACTAGCTGATAAAAGGGGGGAAAAGCTGGAAAAAAGAGATAAAAAGGAAAATAGAATGGAAAAAATGAAAAAAAAATACTTCAAATATATTACATTTTATTAATCATGCCCAACTTAGTAATTTGCCATAATCATTTAAAGTTTTCCAAACATAGTTTCCTTGCTTTTTATTAAGTTGATTATTTATAAAATCAATTCACCAAACACCTATCAACTTATTTTTTAAGTTGATTATTGCTTAAGTTAAGCTAAAAACTGATTATTACATAAGCAAAACAATTTCAAAAATTTTAGATTATTATAAATAAACTTAGGGGTCATTTGTTTTTTCCACTTAAAACTTAATGGGTCTGAATCATAATTATTAAGTTGTTTTGTTTGTTTTTTTAAGTGATCAAACAACTTAAAAATATCAAAAAATAACTTAAAATAAAAAGTAAAAAATCCTGATTTTTCACTTAATTGCAAATCATTGAATTGCATTAAATGCAATCCAAAATCTTTTCTTCCGATATTATCCCTATATATAACATATTTCCAATTTCATTATAATTATATATGGTATAGAAATCTTTATTTAATTATATTGCTTATTTTAAATAACTTTAAAAATAAAAAAGAATCCTAATTACTTATCATATTGGTGTTTAATATCAATACTTTATTATGATATTAGGGCGATGTATTTATATATTATTTTTTAAAGTGTTTTGCGTGAGTTTTCCTGCTGTCATTTCTATTTTTTGAAAAAAAAAACCTTTTCTTTTCCAAGTAAAAATGAATTTTATTTGTAATCGAAGAAGAAGATCATGACCATATGTGTTCATATATAATTAATATTTTTGGATTATTTTAATTCCATATTATATGTATAATTGTTTAATATGGGTATAAATGTAAAATTAATTAGTTTCAAACAATTTTACTTTTAAAAAACAAACGTGTTGACAATACATTCAGATGTGAGGGAAAAAACAACTTGTCATTCATGTTCAGATTTCAGTCCCTATTCAGTCTTCAGAAAAATTCAAGACCGTTCAGTTTTCAGACAAAAAAAACAAACGACCTCTTAATATTTAAGTTCATTGTATTTTTTTTCATTATCATCGTTGCTTTCCTATTTTTTTCTTTTCTTTATTTCCTAATTTTTTTAGATTAGCTTTTATGTCCTGATTGCTTGCCGGTTACTGTTTTCATTTTCCTTAAACTAGTGAGGTTAAACTGTTTTTACTTTCCTTGTAACTTTAGTTTGGGCACTTTGAGTATTGAATAAGAAAAGATACAGCTTTAGTTAAACCCAAACCCCTCAAAATCATTCCTTTAGAGCAGCTTTGAGTCATGGATTAATGGCTACAAAAGCCATATTATTAAAAGGTGCATATATATCTTACACTTTTATCTTTGTTTAATTTTTAAAATTACTATTTGTTGTTGTTAAGGTACATGTGCAAATAATCGCATAAAAATATCCTAGCTAGATTGCTGTTGTGGTGATATTATCAGAACTTCTCTGCATATATGTAATATGTATCATGAGAAGCATTTGGAATCTCTCATGCTTTTAATCGGTCAATATTTTCTTTCAGAAAGAAATGCCCCACCAAGTGATTCCCTGTTCAAAATTGAGTCTTTCTCATTATTGTCTAATTCTTCGATAGAGAAATTATGCTCTGGCGATTTTGAGGCAGGACACTACAAATGGTATACATATTTTGTTATAAACTTATAATTTATGCTTTTTTTTTTGAAAAGTACTACAAAGTGTTATGTTCAATTTGATAAACTATTTCAGGAAACTGTGGATCTACCCAACTGGGGACAGGAGCAGAAATGTGAAAGATCATATTTCTTTTTACTTGGAGTTGTTGGATACAACTTCTCTCCCTGCTGGGTGGGAAGTCAATGTAGTTTCCAACTTTTTCATATATAATCACCTGCAGAACAAACATCTTAGCAACACAGGTATGAATCTCACATTGAATAAATAAAAAATAAGAGAATATATATATATATATATATATATATATATATGTGTGTGTGTGACAACTCATATTAGTTTTTGGGTTTTAAGCTCATCCATCAATATCTATTATCCCAGTCTCTACTGAGTCTGCAACTAATCCATTGCTTTTTTAATAATTGTATTTTTTTGTATGGTTTAATAATTGTATTTTGACTAATATAAACTTACCAGTTTGATAAGAAGTTTTTAAACTAGTGTACTTATTTGCTAAGTTCTGTATTGCAGATGTGGTGCAAACTCGTTATCATTCAATGAACACCATATTTGGTATTGCCAAATTCATCGACCTGAATACTTTTTCTGATCCTTGGAATGGATACCTTATTGATGATACCTGTCTTTGGGGTGGAAGTGTTTGTTGTCGAAAACTCGTTTAAAGAGGAGTGCTTAACAATTATGCGAGAGCCTATTATGTATTATCATACTTGGACGGTTACTGATTTTTCAAGTTTTGAGGATGAAAAAATTGTGTCCAAATCATTTGGATGCTACAAATGGTATATATTCATATGTTTTTGTTTTTGTTTTTTTTTTGTTTTTTTTTTTTTTACATTTGGATTTAGTCTCCATTATTGCTATAAATAAATTACAGTGGAAATTGATGTGTCTGATATATGCAGGAATATTTTGCTCTACCCAAACTGAAATGGAGAACGCAAAGGCAATAGTATCTCAATTTCTTTAAATGTGTCGCGTTCAAGTATTCCTCAGGGTACATAATTGTTTGTGAAATTCCTTTTGAGAGTTCAAGATCAAATTAATCGAAAGCACATTGAACGTGAAGGTGACACTACCCACAATTTTTTTGTTTTTTAAGATTATGGAATATTTGATGTAGTTATCTAGTAAGGTCGATTTAATAAAAAAAAAAACCAGGACTAAAGTTGCATAATGTTTTAGGATAATGTCATATAACTATAACTAAATGTCTAGTTTCATAACATTGTAGAATCTATTTGTTAACGTTATATAACTTTGGTCTTTGGTCCTAAAAGAAAAGTTTCAGGACCGACTAGTCTAGAGAAGACTGTACCTCTTGAATGTGGTATATACAAATGTTTGTATATATGATTAATTTGACTTAGTGACAGTAAAAAGAAATTGTCCGAGCTGAGATTTCCTACTTATTCTCTAATTTTTTTTTTTTTTTTTTTCAGGAGATTACTTGTTTACTTCTTCGCATAAGTATCCAATTGGTTGGCACAACTTCTTGTCATTGGCTAAACTAAATGACTCAAAACAAGGTTACTTGATGGATGATACTTTAATCAGTTGATGCAGAGGTTACATTGCTGGGACTGGTTATAACAAAGTACATAAATCTTTCGTTTGCAATTCCTTGAGCAACAATTGATTTTTTTTTTGTTGTACTCTCTTGGCTTGTTTTTCCTTGTATCTCTTGTAATCGATATTTTGGATAGTTTCAGTTTGATGCTTGTTTGTCTTTTTCTGCAGGCTTGTGCCAATTTGCACAATTTCTTCATTATTCAATTCCAACTAGTTCTTTCTCGTTATGATCAGGAAAATGGATATCAAAGAAACTGCTTTTAAACGGTACACTAGTGTCATTAAACATGTCTGAATTCATCCGTTTTGTTGTTTGATAAGGTTGGTGGAGATTGTGATCACTTAGTTTCCAAAGACTAAAACCAGGGTCACTCATCTAATTCTTGATTGACAATCAAGTTTTAAATTGCACCGCAGAAACAAGTTTTGAATTGTAATTTATTAATAGAAATTAAAAAAAAATCAAAACTTCATAAAAAGATTTCACTTCCTGTGATACTCCACTTGCCATTGCCATTACATGAAAAACAAGCAATTAGGCCATAGTTTCTACTCAATTTGATACAAAAGCAACGGCGTCAATAGCTGCCTCTTCTGCCGCGCTTGCACCAAACCATTTTTTGAACTGCTTGATGAGTTTAGAAAAAGCAAATATAGATAAGAACAAGATGATAAGATCTCTTCTCTGTTATGTGTCTCTTGGAGAGTCATATACTCATATAGCAGGAAAGAAATGGACAACATGATAGTGCTCAATACCTGTACATGTATTTATTCGTTTATGCATTTGTTGGCTCTTCCTGGTTGGGCCGTCTCTTTGCTTGGTTTTATTGTTTTTGGGCCCATTGGGCTAGTCCTGTTTTTGGTCGCTTGTGCCTTTTGGTGGTGTTTTGTAGGCTGTTTGCTTGTATCTCCTTTTGTTTCTTAATAATTCAAACCCTTTATTTTTTTTTAAAAAAGTTAAAAAAATAAATTAAACTTCCTCCATCATTATTTATTTTTTATAATTAGTATTTGAGATTTGATTCCTATTTTATTTAGTCTTCTAATCTTGTTTAGGTTACAGTATTTAACTTGGAAAGTTGTATTTGAGTCATATTAGGATTAGATTATTATAAATAAACTGATTATCTTAAGTTTTTTGTAATTTTTTTTATTATCATTGTTTTTACTTTTGAGTATCTTACGTCCGTTTAAAGGCGAATTTCTTAAGTTTATTGGAATCCCTATTTAGGAGATTTGTACCTTAGTTTGGGTACTTTTGAGTATTGAATAAGAAAATACTGTAACTTTTTGTCAAACCTATCAAAATTGTTCCTTTGAAGCAACTTTGAGTAGTGGATTAATGGCTACAGGAGCTATATTATTAAAAGGTGCATATACAGCTTACATTTTTATATTTATTTATTGTTCTTAAAATTATTATTTGTTGTTGTTAAGGTACATCTGCAAAAAAAAAAAAAAATGGTCCTAGCTAGATTGCTGTTATGGTGATATTATTATAACTTCGATCTGCATATATGTATCAGAAGCACTTGGAATCGCTCACTGTATTTGTTTTCAGGAAGAAATGCTCCACCAAGTCATTGCCTGTTCAAAATTGAGTCTTTCTCATTATTGTCTAATTCTTCGATAGAGAAATTTTGCTCAGGCGATTTTGAGGCAGGAGATTACGAATGGTATACACTAGTTACAATTTATTCTTGTTTGCATAAAATTTATATATGGTCATTATTTACATGTGTTGCAGAGTGTTCCGTTTAATTAGAAATACTATTTCAGGAAACTGTGGATCTACCCGACCGGTGACAATAAGAGAAATGTGAAAGATCATATTTCTTTTTACTTGGAGTTGGTGGATACTTCTTCTCTGCCTGCTGGGTGGGAAGTCAATGTGGTTTCCAACTTTTTCATATATAATCACCTGCAGAACAAATATCTTAGCAACACAGGTAAGATTCACACATTGAAAAAAATAAAAAGTAAGGGAAAGCTTATATATACTAATATATCCACACACTAGCCTTTTGGATTGGAAGGTCATCTATATATTACCTTTGAACTCTGCTCATAGTCTGCATCTAATCTAAGGCTTTTTTAATAATTGTATTTTGATGAAGTTAAGGGCGCGTATGGTATTGTTTTTAAAATGGTGTTTTTGAAAATGATTTTTAAAACATAATATACGCTTTGTAGCGTTTGTTAAAATTAGTTTTCAAAACGGAAAACGATAGAAATGTTTTTGATATAATTTTTGAGTAAAATAGTTGATGAGATAAGGTTGGTCTCAAACCTACACCACGAGGTTGTAGATTCAAATCTTCCCTATTTCTCTAAAATAACCTTGAATTTATGTAAAATGTAATACTTTACAAAAAAAAATGACCCTTTTTTTTTAAAATTAAATAAAAAGTTTTGAAAAAGATGAGTAACTTGTTTTCAACTTTTTAGTTATAAATTTAAAACATTGTTTTTCAGTTTTGCAAAATGACTTTTCAAAATTAGGTAAACAAACAACTTTACAGCTATATTTAAAATCAAAAAACAGCTTTTGAAAATGGTTCCAAACACCACTTAAATTTACCAGGTTTGCTAAGAAGTTTTTAAACTTGTGTACTTATTTTCTACGTTGTGTATTGCAGAAGTAGTGCAAACTCGTTATCATTCACTGAACACCATAATTGGTATTACCAAATTCATCGACCTGGATACTTTTTCTGATCCAGGGAATGGATACCTTATTGATGATACCTGTGTCTTTGGGATGGAGGTGTTTGTTGTCAAAAACTCATTTAAAGAGGAGTGCTTATCAATGATGCGAGAACCTATTAAGTATTATCATACTTGGAAGGTTACTGATTTTTCAAGTTTAGTTGATGACAAATATGTGTCTAAATCATTTGGATGCTACAAATGGTATATATTCAATTATATATATATATATATATATATATTTGAAAGCTGTTTTTATTTCATTTATTTATTTTTTACAGTTGGATGTTTCCATTCTTGCTATAAATAAATTACAGTGGAAATTGATGTGTTTGATGCAGGTATATTTCGCTCTACCCAAATGGAAATGGAGAAGGCAATGGCCATAGTATCTCAATTTTTTTAAATGTGTCTTGTTCAAGTATTCCTCATGATAAAAAATTGTTTGTGAAATTCCTTTTGCGAGTTAAAGATCAAATGAACAGAAATCACATTGTACATGAAGGTGACATTACGCACACACAAAATTTAATTAAGACTATTGAATATTTGATGTAGCTATTCTTTAACGTGTAATAATTCTTTAGTTAGGTCGGTCCTGAAAAAAATGTCAAAACCAAAGTTATGTAATGTTTTAGAATGACATTATGTAACTAAACGTCTAGTTTCATAATGTTGTGGAACCTATTTCATAACGTTATATAACTTCAATTCTATCTAATAGAAAAATTCCAAGACCGACCGGTCTAGAGAAGACCCCTTCAATGTGGTGTATACAAATGTTTGTATATTGATTAACTTGACGTAGTGCCATAAAAAGAAATTGTCGGAGCTCTGCTTATTCTCTAAAATTTTACTGTATAATTTTATTTTTCAGGAGATTACCTGTATGCTCCATCTAATATATACAACTCCTCTGGCTGGAGAGATTTCCTGTCATTGGCTAAACTGAAGGACTCGAAAAAAGGTTACTTGATGGATGATACTTTAATCATTGAAGCAGAGGTTACATTGTTCGGATTGGTTATTACAAAGTCGTAAATCTTTCATTTGCAATTCCTTGAGCAACAATTGATTTTGCCTTTGATAATAGATTGAAACTCGTTTACGGTTTCTTTTCTATACACTGTTAGTTGTTTTTCCATGTATCTCTGGTAATTGATATTATGGTTAGTTTCAGTTTGATGTTTGTTTATCTTTTTCTCCAGGATTGTGCCTTTATACATTTAATTTGCGCAATTTCTTCATACTTCAATTCCAACTAGTTCTTTCTCGTTATGATTGGAAAATGGATGTTTATGAAACTGCTTTTAAACAATATAGTAGTGCCTGCCATTGAACATGTCCGAATTCATCAGTTCTGTTGTTGTTTGATATGGTTGGTGGAGATCGCGGTTACTTTCTAAAGACTAAAAACAGGTTCACTCATCTGATTTTTGATTGACATTCTAGTTTTAAATAGCACAGCAGAAACATGCATAGTGTTCAAGTTGCAGAGTTGCAGTCACAGTTCCTTGGTCCAGTGACAATGTCTGATGACAATTAATGTCTTTTGAATTTTAATTGAATAATGAACAATAAAGTTAGAAATTTTAGAAAATTAAAAAGATTCCACTTCCTGCAAGAGTCCACTTACCGTTACATGAAAAACAAGCAATTAGGCATTCGGATACGAAGAACTGGAGTCAATAGCTCCCCCTTCTGCCCCTTCTGCTGCGCTTGTTTCCACAGCAGACTCAATAGATGAGTTTAGGAAAAGCAAATAATGATAGGAGAAAAGATGATAAAAATCTCTTCTCTGTTTTGTGTCTGCTTGGAGTCATATAGCAGGAAAGAGGTGGCCGATAGGTCAATAGGATAGTGCTCAATACTTGATTCTGAAACTGGTATCTGTATCTCTATTTGCATTTGTTACCTGTATCTGTATTTATTCGTTTTATGCATTTTGTTGTTCTGAAACTAGTATCTAAATCTGTGTCTGTACTTCTCTTAGGTACCTTAAAAACTCGTATGTCTTGATGTATTAGAGTTAAATACTATATTTTGAGGCCATACTTGAAAGCTTCATTTTTTAGATCTTACTATTAACTAAAGATCTCTTTTGTGATGTGTCTGTTTATAAAGTTGTATTAATGAGATATGTAACAAGTTTATGTGTCTTCTTGTTAACTTAATGAGGACAAAGAAACTGAACAAGCAGATGACACATAAACTTGTTACATATCTCATTAATACAACTTTATAAACAGACACATCACAAGAAGACACATAAACTTGTTAAAATGCATATTCAAGTATCATTGAAGTTCTGGTACAAGGCATTACATATCTCATTTTCTTTTCCAAGTATCTTCTATGCATTAATTTCCCTTGAAGTTCTGGTACAAGGCACATAATCAATCAGTTTTGAAATGCATATTCAAGTATCATTGATTAAAATGAATTTTGAAACAAAAGAGCTCAACAATCTCAATTCTCTCTCTCAGGCTTCATCAGCATAGACTGTGTTATACCAGCAGCTTTAAGCTATAATAATGAACAATAACATTTCGAACGCAAACTACACTAGAAGCATTGCAAACAACAGATTTATGAGTTTGCTAACTGAAATCCAAGCAATGTAACATTTGCTTCAATGATCAGAGCATCGTTTACCAAGAAACCATGATTTGGGTATTCTAGTTTAGAGAGAGACAAGAACCTGTCACAACCCCTGACATTGGCATTTGGAGCAAAGAGGTGATTATCTGAAAAACAAAAGTAAAAAAGTATATAAATGATCAGTACATTCTTAGTAACCATTAGTACGTAACATTGTACTACAGCAGGAAGTTAAGCATATAAATTTAACTTATGCCAATATACAGCATATGGGTACATGTGTATCCACATTAGAAATGCAAGTGTTTTCATATGTTAAAATTAGGTAATTACTCTCACCTTTAAATTCAATGTCTTTACCATTCTTCTGCTCTTTGATACGCAGAATGAATTTCACAACCACATTAGTGTCCGAAGGAAAACTTGTCTGAGACAAAAATATAGAAATGCTATTCCCTTTGCCTTCTTTAAGTCCACTAGGGTAGAGCATAATTCTCCTGTAATGTGTATCAATCAATTTCTTTTGTAATTAATATAAAGCAACAACTGATAGATTTAATCAGACTATCAAAAGAAAATACATACCATTTGTAACATCCAAATGATTCAGACATATAAGATACTATAGCTAAAGTTGAAAAATTAGCAACTCTCCAAGTATGGAAATATGAAAGAGGCTCATTTATCATTGATAAGCACCGACTTTGAAGAGTGTTTTTGACAACAAACACCTCCACACCGAAGATACAAGTATCATAATAAAGGTACCCATTCACAGGATTGGAAAATGTTTCCAGATCGATGAATTTTACAATACCAAATAAGGTTTTCATCTTATGATAACGGTTTTCACAACAATCTGCATTACAAGATTAGCATATTATAAGTATACAAATATGAAAATTACTAACTTTAGTAGGTAAATTTATTTTCATAGCAGTAAGTATTCACGGTGTATAGAATCCGCGATAAATACATATCTATATGTAATGATATACAGTCAATGATTAAATAACCTTTGTTACTGAAATATTTGTCCTGCAGGAATTGAATATGAAAAATTTTGTAATCACATTGACTTCCCACCCAGCAGGTAGAGAACTTGTTTGCACCAATTCCAAGTAAACAGAGATATGATCTTCCCCATTTCTGCTATAGTTCCCAGTTGGATAGATCGACATTTTCCTGTAATAAAAAAATTAATTGAATAGTTAAAGCAGAAAACAAGGTCTTCACAATTTCCTGTAATAGAAAATTAAATTGAATAGTTACAGCAGAACACAACGCCTTGAATAGAATGTTAATTTTTTATGAACACATATTGCATCACATGTAAATAGATCTATATTTAATAAACTAGTATAAAGGTTAAAAACCTACCATTTGTAGCCTCCTACATCAAATTCTTCTGAGCTGAATACATTTACTGAGGTTTGTAATAATGAGAAAGACTCGATTTTGATCATGTAATGACTCGGTGGGGCATTTCTCCCTGAAAGAAGATCAACTGAGGATAAATAACAATATATAGAGAATCCATATGCTTCTAGTACAATTTTTATTTGCAGCTGTTTACCAAATAAAATTTGACGAAAAAGAGTAAGAGGCCAGGAAATAAGATTTTTACCTATTAAAATGGACTCTGCAGCCATCCACTCGTGCCCGTCTAAGTAAGTTGAACAAAAGAAGTATTGTGGTGAAGAACAGCCAAAGAATGAAGTATGAATTTATATAAACTCTTTGTTCAGCTATTGAATACCTGTGTTCTAGAGGATCAGCTATGGTTTAGGTATAATGGTTTGGCCAAGTTATTCCTAAAGCATTTTCTTTGAAAAAGCTTCCTTCCATCTCCAAAGACATGATTCTGAATTATGATGCAAGTGTAATGGACAAAATTAAGAAAAGAAGATGATTCTAAAAGCAAAATTTAAGACAAGAAGTTGTTGGATTCCAATAAAAGATGAACATATCTGCACAAAGAATCAAGTCTTTCTTTCACTTAAAGTAGAATATATATATATATATATTTTTAAGATTTCTATAATCTAATAAATTACAGAAAACTTTTTCCCCTGAAAAAAAAAACCATAAAAGCAAATTATCATATAAATCTCATAGTCTAGTGTTCTACTTTGTGTGACAGCAGTTGTTTGCTTTTCTTGTCTTTGCTTTTTGTTTTGTTTTTGTTTTGTTTTTGTTGTTTTTTGTTTCAATTTGTGCTGGGCTGGGCTTTGTTATTATTGAACTCGATCTGCTTATAGTCTGCATCTAATCTATGGCTTTTTTAATAATTTATAATTGTATTTTGATGATGTTAAGGGCACTTTTGGTATTGTTTTTAAAATGGTGTTTTTGAAAACGATTTTTAAAAAACGTAATATATGTTTTGTAGTGTTTGTTAAAAATAGTTTTCAAAACGGAAAAAGATGTAAATGTTATTGATATAATTTTTGAGTAAAATAGTTGATGAGATGAGATTGGTCTCACATCTTTACCATGAGGTTGTGGGTTCGAGTCTTCCATCTCCTCTAAAAAAATAACCCCGAATTTATATAAAGTGTAATACTTTACAAAAAAATAACCAGTTTTTTAATCATTTTTTTTGTAAATAAATAAAAAGTTTGGAAAAAGATGGGTAACTCGTTTTCAACTTTTTAGTTATAAATTTAAAACACTGTTTTTCATTTCCGAAAACAACTTTTCAAAAACAAGTAAACAAACAACTTTACAGCTATATGTAAAATCAAAAAACAGCTTTTGAAAATGGTTCCAAACACCACCCAAATTTACCAGTTTACTAAGAAATTTTTAAACTTGTGTACTTATTTTATACGTTGTGTATTGCAGACGTGGTGCAAACTCGTTATCATTCAACGAACACCATATTCATCGACCTAAATACTTTTTCTGATCCGGGAAATGGATACCTTATTGATGAGACATGTGTCTTTGGGAAGGAGGTGTTTGTTGTCAAAAACTCATTTAAAGAGGAGTGCTTATCAATGATGCGAGAGCCTATTAAGTGTTATCGTACTTGGAAGGTTACTGATTTTTCAAGTTTAGTTGATGAAAAACATGTGTCTAAATCATTTGGTTGCTACAAATGGTATATATTCATATTTTTTTTAAGCTGTTTTTATTTTATTTATTTGTCTATTTATTTTTGGACAATTACCAATTTAGTCCTGGATTTGTTTTAAAATTTCAAGTTATTTACGACTTTACAAAAGTGATCAATTAGTCCCTCTCCTTTTGGAAATGACCAAATTGGTCCCTCTAACTGTTTAATGGTGTTAAATATAACAGTTGACTTTAACAATTTTAGTTAAAATACGTAAATACCCCTTATTTGTTATATTAGAGCAAAGTTGTTTTGTCTTTTATTTATTAAATTCATCATTATAATTACAACAAAATTCAAAAATAGTATTAATAAAACACTATTTTTACCCTTTTTAATTAAAATTTTCTAAACAAAATCTAAAAATATTTTAATAAGACAATGTCAATTATACCTTTAGTTACCATTCATTTCAAATTTAGTCTTTTATCATTTTTATATAATTATTGTTTTGTTAATATTATACAAGCACTGTTGTCAAAATTATTCTAAAATCAAAATCCATAAATAAAATAAATAAAAATATACATGTGTTAGAAAAAACTATGCATATGTCATTATTATATTGTTTATTAGTAAAGTACAATTGAGTAAAGTACAATTTTACCCATACACAGTTAAACTTGATTGACGGAACTTCATTAGAGGGTCTAATTTGGCATTTAGGGAAAAATGTAAGGACCGATTTGGTTACTTCTGTAAAAGTCGCAAATAAATTGGAATTTTAAAAAAAGTCCAGGACCTAATTGGTAATTGCATTTTATTTTTTACGGTTGGATTTTGTCTCCATTCTTGCTATAAATAAATTACAGTGGAAATTGATGTGTTTGATGCATGAATATTTTGCTCTACCCAAATGGAAATGGAGAATGCCCAGGCAATAGTATCTCAATTTTTTTTTAAATGTCTCTCATTCAAGTATTCCTCATGATAAAAAATTGTTTGTGAAATTTCTTTTGCGAGTTAAAGATCAAATGAATAGAAAGGTGACATTACGCACACACAAAATTTAATTAAGACTATTGAATATTTGATGTAATTATTCTTTAATGTGTAATAATTCTTTAGTCGGGTCGGTCTTGACAATATTATTTTAATATTGTCAAGAACAAAGTTATGTAATGTTTTAGAATAACGTTATGTAATTCATAATGTTGTGGAACCTATGTCATAATGTTATATAACTTCAGTTCTAATAGAAAAATTCCAGGACCGATCAGTCTAGGGAAGACCCTTCAATGGAGTTCAAAAAATAAATGACATTTTAAAGGTATTTTTAGAAGTCACTTACTTTAGTGCCTTTAAAACATAAGTTACTAAAGTGATGATAGTCTTGAAACACCAGCTCTAAAAAGTGACAAAACCCCATATTTCCTTCCTTCAATGTGGTATATACAAATGTTTGTATATTGATTAACTTGACGTAGTGCCATAAAAAGAAATTGTTGGAGCTCTGCTTATTCTCTAAAATTTTATTGTATTTTTTTTTTCGAGATAACCTGTATGCTCCATCTAATATTAACTCTTTGGACTGGAGAGATTTCCTTGTTAGCAAACAAATCATTACGCGGAAGCATTGCTGGATATAACACCAATAAATAATATATAGCAAAAGAAAAATAAGATGAAGAAAAAGAATAATCAAACCACTCACTCACAACATAAAAATTTACGTGGAAACCCAAATCGGGAAAAAAACCATAGCCGTCAGGACGACAAAAAAAAGTTCCGCTATGTAGAAAATTCATCCACACACTCAGGATTCTCTCTTTTCTAATACCCCAAACCCAATTACACCAAATGCTCTCTTGAGATCTATCTTGATATTTGCTAATTTGCTTCACCACAATAAACTAGCTATTATGATCTATTTATATGAATTACATGAAGTTTAAACCAACAAAGAAATCTATCTCCTATTCGTACAAGATTTCCTTGTTTCACATAGATAATATTTCCTATTTATGACAAGTCTTCTTGTAAGAAGAAAATATTTTCCTTCAAGCATAAGAACTTTCAGAAACAAACTGTTTCTCTTTCCGTTAATATTTTATGATTCAATGTGTGCTTATGATTGACTACGATTCAAACTGCAGTTGGCCACCCGTATCCCAAACCGTATTTAAAATTGACTGTTCAAAAAACCGCAATCCACACGCCACGTCACCAAGACCGCAGTCACCACCGCTGTCAAACCCAAAGCGTAATCCACTGGGAAGGGGACCACTGTGCAATGCACAATGCAAGCACATCGGTTTCCATTGGAATTGGACCGCTGTCCTGCCGTTGTCAAAACTCACAGCGCAAGCACATCGGTTTTGGCTGTCCTCCGTTTCTTCAGTTCTTTAGGTCTTCAAGCCTCCCTCAAACTCGATCTCACACTCCCAAATGTATCTCATGTCTCCAGGAAGTTGACGGGCATGTCGTTGATGTGCCATCAAAAGATTGAACATTTAAGTTCGGCATCGCAAGTGTGCGAGTCACAGAGACTAGCACAGCGGCAAGCAAGGATCGTTCCGCAGGGAGGTGGGATTCACCGACCGTATCTAGTTCTAGCTAATATTACAACACTCCGAGCGGACTCGTGTATTGCGTATGGAAAAGAATGTAGAAAAGTAAATGCTAAACTAACCTAACAAACTACATAAACAAATATGTACAAGGATAGGATGGAATGGAGTGATAAGGAATGTAAATGGTTACACTAAGCAAATGACTCCACCATATCAATCACACGTTTTCATACAAACATGCATAGTCAATGTTGAATGCCGTGCTCACTTAATCCTCGCCGATTGTCCTCACTCCAGCGACAATCGACTATACCGATATGCACCAGCAACCTATTGTTACATGGTTGCCCGAACTGCACTCGAGTTCATTAAGAACTATGAGACACATAACGACAATACATGCAAAACCGCGCGCAGGCTCTACATGTAGTGGCCAACCTACTAGTGCACGTTGAGTGCTTCTCCTCTCGGTCCTTCACACAACAACCTAAGTTCATTCAAGTGGTGGCTAACCACTCAAAAGCGTTAAGCACTTCAAATGGCCACTCAACCATCAACAAACACATTCAATAAAAAGGCAACAATGCTAGGTTTATATCAATTCCCTAATGAATGAAAGTACACATCAAATAAGAGACAAAAATACAAGGAAAGAAATACAAAATAGATAGAAAGGAGACCCCTCATCCGTAACCGGGAATCGAACACCGGGTCTTCTCGGGTGTCAATCCGAGATGTCCTCACCACTGGACTACTACGGCGTTCTCCAATCTCATGAATGCACAACCCTCTCAATAAAAGAGAAAGCTCTCTCCTTATATCTCTAATCTCCCTAAGATGGATGAATACGAATGGAAAACAAGTTTACCTAACACTAATATGCATCAATGCAATTGTTTAACATTAAAGACATTCAAATGAATTAAGGGCTTGATCGTACCGATTTATATACCTATTTGAGGTCCCCATTTCCTAGCTTTTGTTCTCGTTTTCGAGCATATTTTGGTATATAATGTGTTTGTGAGCGTTTTGTAGGTACATGTTCCCTACGGGAGGTATTTGAGCTTAAATGAAGAATTTTGGAGTTATTTGGGCTGATTTGGATACCGTGCAGTACAACTAACTTTAGGGGACCATATCTCCCTCCTCAGATGGAACTAGGTTTCCCATTACCTATTTTCGGAAAGCTCCGGATGTCTACTTTCCAATGGTTTTTACAGATTGTAATTCCGGGTTTTCTAGAGGAAGATATGGCCATTTCCGTAATGGTGCGTGAAGCTGGAAATTCTGCTCCAGAGGGTTAGGCGACTTGAGAGGCGACTTCACCCATGTCGCCTCACGTGTCGCCTGTAGCACTGTCAAACTCGTTTTCCAGCCCGTTTGTGAGGGGCAAACTTGTCTTTTCACGTCCAATTCTTGCCCTAACCTCCCAACACTATAAATACCCCCTTTTCTCCCCTTTCTTCAGAGATCTCTTCCCCTCTCTCAATCCCTTCTCTACCCTTTTCTTCCATCTTCTTCATCTCTTCCATCTTCTTCACCAAAGGAGTGATTCAAGCTCCCATGGAGGTTTTTCCTCCATGGGAGCTCACCATACACCTCCACCACCCTTTTATACACTTCATCCACCCAATTAAGAGTAGATTGCAAGGAGATAGGAGGAGTCTTTGACCAAAAACGAGCCAAGCATGGAAATGAGCTCTTGGAGGAGTTTTCTTCAAGGGTTGTATTTCATTTACTCATTCTCTTTGTATTTCTTGTTTTCTTAATTGTGTATCACGAATTTGGGGATATTGTAAACCTACACTTGTGTAATAAATGTATTGATTGTTCTTAAATTCTTTAATTGAATGCTCTTAATGTTTAACAATCAACTTTAGTGCATATAGTTGTTGGTAAGCTTATTTCCATTCATATCCATCCATCTTAGGGAGTTTAGAGAAATAAGGAGAGAGCTTTCTCTTTGATTGAGAGGGTTGTGCATTTATGAGATTGGAGAACGCCATAGTAGTCCAGTGGTGAGGACATCTCGGATTGACACCCGAGAAGACCCGGTGTTCGATTCCCGGTTCTGGATGAGGGGTCTCCTTTCTATCTATTTTGTATTTCTTTCCTTGTATTTTTATCTCTTCTTTGATGTGTACTTTCATTCATTAGGGATTTGATGTAAACCTAGCATTGTTGTCTTTTTTTGTTGAATGTGTTTGTTGATGGTTGAGTGGCCATTTGAAGTGCTTAACGCTTTTGAATGGTTAGCCACCACTTGAATGAACTTAGGTTGTTGTGTGAAGGACCGAGAGGAGAAGCACTCAACGTGCACTAGTAGGTTGGCCACTACATGTAGAGCCTGCGCGCGGTTTTGCATGTATTGTCGTTATGTGTCTCATAGTTCTTAATGAACTCGAGTGCAGTTCGGGCAACCATGTAACAATAGGTTGCTGGTGCATATCGGTATAGTCGATTGTTGCTGGAGTGAGGACAATCGGCGAGGATTAAGTGAGCACGGCATTCAACATTGACTATGCATGTTTGTATGAAAATGTGTGATTGCTATGGTGGAGTCATTTACTTAGTGTAACCATTTACATTCCATGTCACTCCATTCCATCCTATCCTTGTACATATTTGTTTATAGTAGTTTGTTAGGTTAGTTTAGCATTTACTTTTCTACATTCTTTTGCATACGCAACACACGAATCCGCTCGGAGTGTTGTAATATTAGCTAGAACTAGATACGGTCGGTGAATCCCACCTCCCCTGCGGAACGATCCTTACTTGCCGCTGTGCTAGTCTCTGTGACTCGCACGCTTGCGAGGCCGAACTTAAATGTTCAATCTTTTGATGGCACTTCAACGACGTGCCCGTCAGGGCTCATCCTTTTGATTTGGGAATTTTCCCTAAATCAACTCATCACCTATTCTGGCCAAGAATGGGCAATTGTGTCTTAAAAAGACCCATTAAACACAAGGATATGAACCAAGGCCAATTTAGCAACTAAATGCATGAACTAGCCTTTTTTACTCTTTGGGGCTAAAATCCCTAATCACTCAAATCAATCAATACATGGCATTTCAAGTCATCCACCAATAAATCAACAATCATGGGCAACTAAATTCCTATTCTAAATTACCTCTACTCCTAAACCCATTCATGGACACATTGATTTCTAACCATCCACATACATACATATCATAATAAGAGCTTAAAACACATAAATCAAAGAGCAAAAACAAAACCCAAACGAATTCATGAACAAAAATACATATATAGCACATATGAAAGGTTTACAATATTCCCTAATTCGGGTTACACATCAAAGAAAACAAGAAATACAAAGAATGAGTAAAAAGGAGACAACCTTTGAAGACAAACCCTCTAAAGAAGCTCCTAGCTTTCCTAGCTCGGAATTGGTCTAAGAACCACTCCTATTTCCTTATAATCTACTCTAAGATGGATGGAGAAGGTGTAAAATGGTGTGGTGGAGGTGTATGGTGAGCTCCCATGGAGGAAAAACCTCCATGGGAGCTTGAATCACTCCTTTGGTGAAGAAGATGGAAGAGATGAAGAAGATGGAAGAAAGGGGTAGAGAAGGGATTGAGAGAGGGGACGAGATCTCTGAAGAAAGAGGAGAAAAGGGGGTATTTATAGTGTTGGGAGGTTAGGGCAAGAATTGAACGTGAAAAGACAAGTTTGCCCCTCACAAACGGGCTGGAAAACGAGTTTGACAGTGCTACAGGCGACATGTGAGGCGACATGGGTGAAGTCGCCTCTCAAGTCGCATAACCCTCTGGAGCAGAATTTTCAGCTTCGCGCACCGTTACGGAAATGATCGTATCTTCCTCCAGAAAACCCGGAATTGTAATCTGTAAAAACCATTGAAATGTAGACATCCGGAGCTTTCCGAAAATAGGTAATGGGAAACGTAGTTCCATATGAGAAGAGAGATATGGTCCTTGAAAGTTAGTTGTACTGCACGGCATCCAAATCAGCCCAAATAACACCAAAACTCTTCGATTAAGCTCAAATACCTCCCGTAGGGAACATGTACCTACAAAACGCTCACAAACACATTATATACCAAAATATGCTCGAAAACGAGAACAAAAGCTAGGA